>SCLD01022159.1:0-78735 GCA_004367895.1 Oikopleura longicauda
ATAACAAAATATTGGTCCTATGGCTGCTGGTGTTTCCAAATGGGAGACAATCCACTACGATTGGGAAATGGTCAGCCTGTTGACGATTTAGACAGGTTTGAACGATTATACGCATTTTATCACAGCATACTTCACAATAATGCATGAGTCAGATGATTCAAAAAACGATATGTTTAGAACATGTAAGAAACAAAAAGAGTGCTATCTGTGTGCCAATAAGGATGAGAAAGAAAGAAGAAATCAAAACTGCTACCCAGATGAAACGTCTTATAAATTTAACGCTGCATTTGATCAAGTCACTAATCAACCAGTCGTCCAATGCTGTGAGTAGTAATATAAGTAGATGTAAAAACTGGTAATTCCGGTATTACTATCTCTGTATTGAGAAAATCCTAACTCACGATGATTGTTTGGACTTAAACTGGACTTAACTGAGCCTCATTTTTAGTAAATAAGAAAGGATCTTGTAAGCGGAATATTTGTGAATGTGACAAAGCGTTTGCTTCCAACTTAAAGGCAAATGAGAACTTATGGCTGTTCCAAAACTCTCAATACTCCGGTTTTGACCAGAGAGCCAATTGCCTTGCCCGAATCAGCACGCCTGGTGGCGGCGGAGGACATGTCGAAGAATGTTGTGGAGAATATCCAAACAGGTAAAACCCATAACATATCTGAGTTAATAAAGTGTCACCTAATCCTCCTCTTTAATGTTGGTCGATGTGACACTTTCAATACTCAGATATATTATAATTAGGGATGGACATGTACAGAATACTCGATATTCCTCAATTATTTTGTTAAGATTTAAAGGACATTGTCTGATGTATTTTTTATGTTTTTTCAAAAAATCGCATCGAAAAAATTTTTTGGACCCAAGTCACGTGTCAAAAATCGTATTTTTCTCAAAAAAAAACTAGAAAATCGTTGTACATGTCCATCCCTAATTATAATGAATCTTTTTGAGCCTTTTTGACCACATTTTTAGATTTCCTTACAAAAGACGCTTAGATGGTAAGAAAACTCAATGTTGTGCATCCAAAACACTTTATCAAGCTGAAAGTCACCAGTGTTGTAACAATGATTTCGTCGCAGCCCTTGGAACATGCTAATATTATATTTAGAAATGAATGTAAATATAACAATTCATTTCCTAACCCAACATATAATACCCTTCAAAAGCCATAATTTCTGATAAAAAATTATATTGTAAAGTATTTATAAGTTTGTTTTCTTTATTTGGTGAAGGCAGAATTGGCATAATCTCTCACATTTAAAACGAAATTTCGTTAAATGATTTCGATGTACAATAATTTGACAAGTTGTATCACTGGAAATAGTCCATGACTGGTAGTATGAAGCTTAATTTGTTACATTTCATCAGATTCTCGTTCCGAAAATGACATATAACGTGGATTAGACATCGTTCGCTTTCGTTGGTCATCTCGCATCTCGAATGAGACTGAATTAGATGAACCAGCCTGATGTTCAGGCGTCCAAGTTGGGGTGTTTGCACTCGACCATGAAGATGTTGACACATTAGTACCCGCTGAATTCATATATCGCGGTTCTTCACGATTTCGACGCCAATTAGCTATAGTCAGTTTTTCAAAGCCTCAAAATGAAAGTTTGGTTTAACTCAAACTATTTAAGTGAACAAACGTAAGTCAACATACTGACTGAACTGGTTTTCGAGCCGTCCAGTTTATCCGCGCACACCTGCATTGGATTGAAAATAACTGATTCCTATGGGTGGAGCTGGGTCAAGTTTCATCCTTTTTAATTCATGTTCTGGAACATAAAAATCATTTGAAATAATCGACGAGTCACTTTTCTTTGTCTCGCGGGGTCGACCATTATGTGGTTGGTTGGTTGAATGGCTGGCAGTAGCTTGATTCTGTTCAATAAAGGGACCATTTGCATATATTGGACCATCATTTCGGCTTGTTTGATCATCATAATCTTCTTCGTCTTTTAAAAGATACTGTTCTAGATCCATTGCTTTATGATCGGTTGATTCTCACCTTACAATACTTCCCTATCGGTGATATTGACCGCTGCATTAGATCAGTTATTTAGTTTTATCAAGTTTCATCTGGTAAAAATCCGGTCTACATGCGGTTGTTTGATTTTAATTGACGTCTTATACGGAAATGGCGTACAATAAATTTATTTTGATCTATAAAGACCAAGAGTATAATATTGCAATGAGCAAACAAGTTACATAATCAGGTGAGATAATCATACCGATTCCTTCGCCGCTATGTTCTTCGTCAACATCATCAAAAACAGAGCGGTGCGGGAACTTTACCCAATTTCAAAATCAAGCCCATCCGAAGAATTTCGAAATCAAAACGAACTTTCATGGCTGACAAAGCATATGTCTGGTATTACAGTAAATACAATGGGGGAGAAAATCGAACCGTGTATAATTGTCTAAGTATAGTCAGGCACTTTGACACCGGCGGTCAAAGATTAAACATGATATCAATTTTATTAACGATGTATTACTAGGTATACAATACTCGATTCTAAGTTATAATTTCTCACAGTTTAACAAACGAGTGAATGATATTGAAATAATATTACTTCAAGAAAAACAAGAAAAAGTTGCTTATTATTTCGTTTATCTATTCTCAGCCTTATACAGTAGTCTATAGACTCTGTAGTCTTTAAGGATAACCGGGATTCCCGGTCCGGGAACCCTAAAACATGTGGCGTTCTCAAATTTGTTTTGTTATTGTTCCTTATTAATGCTATTGGCAGTTTTTGGCGTCTTTGGCTTTGTTGGAGTTATAACAATATATCGTTTTGAACTGTATTCCATATTTTGTAGTTCATCGGAAATTTTTGAAAACTTCGGGCGTGTTTCGGGATCTAAAAACCAACAAGTCAGCAACAGAGTATACAACTCAGTTGAACAGTTGTCCGGCTGTTCCAAGCGTCCTCCATTTTTGAGTAAGTTCAGCAAATCTTTTGCGAGTACATTTTGAAATGGCCTTTTTGGAAATTATTTCAGCTTTGACCATATCATATGGTCCGTATGATATAGTAAATCCGTTTTTAATTACTTTTTAAGTAAAACAAGGTGAACTTATGACCATTCCTTTTTCCATATGTTAGAATCTCCCAAATAGTAACTCCAAAACTCCAAACATCTGATTTATGCGAATAGTGACCCTTTTCTATACATTCTATTGCAAGCCATTTCAGTGGCATTTTACCCCCAGTTTCGATAAATCCTTCATCTTGGCTGTGATCGATCATCTTAAAAATTTATTGATAGTTACTGTTCGATATTTCCTGGGTTTATATATACCTGGGCAAGACCAAAATCAGCAATTTTCACATGATTTGGATTTTTTACCAATATATTTCTAGCTGCTAGATCCCGATGAACGAGTTTAGTTCCCTCTTTATATTCCGATAAATACGCCATACCGTCGGATATTTGATGACACCAAGAAAGTAACTGTTTTGAACTTAGTTGATCTCTTCGCCTTCGAACATAACGTAATGCATCGCCACGAGGTAAGAATTCGGTTATAAGCTTTGGTGGTTGGGTTTGGCAAACGGCAACAAATCTGACAAGATTTTCGTGATCACAACATGCCATGGTTAACGCTTCTTCTAATATTGATGCTTTTGATTCAGTTAAAGTCTTTATTGCGACCTTGAACTTGATGGTTCCTGCAGATGGATCGTCTGAATCCTTTGGAGCGTTCCAATTTCCACGATGTACTGTACCAAATGCGCCAGTGCCGAGCTCTAAAACGTTTCATAACAGACTTGTTTCGAAATTCTATACAGTCAGATCTACACCGATTTTATTCAAGATGTCATCGGGCATGAAATTCTGCTCTTTTAAGAACAGTTTTTAGCAGATAAAGATCACTATGGATTAAGAAATAATTTCTAAGAAGAACCTACAAAAATCTGTTCGGTCAAACGGGGGATATCTAGCTCACAATGCCGAATGTCAAGTGATACAGAAGTGAAAAGAGGCAGGATGAAAATAACACCCACGTCGAGAAATGTTGAGAAAATCATCCGGAAAGGGATTGCATGGGATAAAAAGCTATTACCTGACAAAATCTCAAGCTCAGACTCTTGTATCAAGTTCAATTTGTTTGTATTTGGCATGCATCTTATCGAGGATTCAAATGGAGGATAAACTACGTACTTTTCAATGAAACACGTATGATATTACTAATAGAAACGCAAAAAACTCTAGGTTGAACACACTCCAAAAATAGGATATCCAATGAAATATTATACTGATGCATACTAAAATTGATTTTCCGGTCTCAATAAGATCCGATTCGAAGAAATGAAAAATAGATTTAAAAATGAATCCGTTCATGAGGGGTTCGTCTTCATCTCTTTTCTTTTTAATCATAAGATATCGACGATAGAGCATGAATCCAAGTACATTTCCACCAACCACAGCCAAGAAAATCACGAAAATCCATTGTAATACTTTGATATACCTGAATTTCATTTAGCTTATATCTATTATTTCATTGAATGCACCCTAACACGTTGATTCTTGGTTGTGTACTCGATAGAAAAATATGAAAAAAACACCAAAAATTACGGTCGAAGATAAAGTTACCGTTTTGGTTGAAAGTTACCGTTTTTAGGTAGAAAGTTACCGTTGGTGGCAGAAAGTTGCTGTTATGGTTAGAAAGTTGCTGTTATGGTTAGAAGGTTACCGTTCATTGACAAAACGTTACCGTTTAATTACTAGTCTAAATAGACCGTTCATAAGATAAAGTTACCGTTTTGCGGAATTTCATTATTTCGAAGGCAAACGGTAACGTTATACTCAAAAAACAGTTATTTTATACTTAAGAAGGTTAATTTATACCTATAACGGTAACTTTAGACCTTAAAACGGTAACTTTATACCAACACAAATGCTAAACGAAACGGTACGGTAAAACAAAACGGTACGGTGAAGCGAAACAGTAAGTTTGTGACACAAACGGTAACTTTCTGACACAAAAACGGTAACTTTATAGCTGACAAACGGAACCTTTTTAACGAAACAGTAACTTTATAACTAACAAACGGTAACTATATGATGAAACTATATGGTAAAAGTCACCGTTTTTCATTCTCATCAATGCAAAACGGTAACGTGATACCTAAAACGGTAACATCATTCCAAAAATGGTTACATTATCCCCAAAAAAAAACGGTTACTTTCTAGCAACGGTAACGTTCAGAAACGGTAACTTTATCGTTTTCGGTCGACCAAAAACGGTAACTTTAAACCAAACTCGAAAAATTAAGTTTCATATTTGAAACCGACATGAAATTTTCAACCACACCTAGAGTGTAAACTCAAAGGGCACGCCTTATTTTAAATAAGTGCAAATAAATGAGCAAGACTGACTCAAATATCGTTCTGTCGTATCGACTGAAGCTGGAGTATCAGTTTACAAACTTGTAGAGTCCAAAAAAACAATTAACATTCAAACCAGTTTCCGCTTGTTGTTGCAAGCAATATTTTTAAGGTTATTTCGGGAAATCATTGAATTCATGTTTTATTACATCAGGGAATCGATCGTGTCTACTCTAGTAATAAATACACCATGAATAATTTATAATAACCAGTAAATAGAGTTTTTATTGAATAATTAACGTAAACTAATATCATTTGTTTTGCTCTCGATAATCTGACGTCTTAGTTTGCGAAATGGAAGTATATTCCGACTATCTCTTTAATCAATGTATCAATTTAGTTCTACCAAACTGCAAACGCTTCAAAAGGATAAAGGTAGATGAAAACAGATTAACTTAAATTCAAAGAGTAGCTATTTTAAATGGACTTCCGTCGGGCCGGTCGAAGTTCCGGCTTAAACTTGCTTATACAGGAATTATCAGTCGGATACCAGGTAGAACTGATAAAAATACTTCCTGAAATTATCTTTATTAGAATGTCCCTAAGATTCGAAATAACAAAATTTCGATCTATCTATAAAATTCATTGTAACGTGGTCTGAAAATAGCATTTTGAAAATTCTATTGAACCACTTCGATTGGATACAATTAATCGACTTTTGATTATTTCGTTAAAACCACCAGAATCCTGCTCAGTATCAAATCACTGAACAGCCATGTGGTCCTGCCCCGCCTTGTTCAACAGCATCCCACGATAACCCGATTATAAAGGCTGGTTATACTGAGTTGAAATAAATTGTAAACGTCAGAACATATGGGACCGCCGACAGTTAAACCGGTTAATCGATTTTTATGATGATATTATATTTTTTTGGGCGTTAACACCCAGCTTAAAGCAAGTACCCCTCAGACTGATTTGGATTGTATATCATTCCGTTGGTCCCAAAAATTTGTTTAAGTCAATATGGGATGCTGATTTGACACAAATTTGAACGCTGATAACCCAAGCACCTTGATGATAGGATCTACACTGTATGAGTAAGAATCCGAACCACATATAGAATTTCATCGAATGGAACACAAATCCATACAAAAAAACCAAGATAAATAATTTAGAATGATTTCACGCTAGACTGAAGCAACTCACTTGTATTCATTGCATCCATTTATATCACAAAGATTGCAATTTGCTGGACATTCAAAGCATACATCTTTAAGCCCTTGTACTAGGTACTTTCAATAGTTGATAATTCTGTGATTAATTTTAGAAAAATTTAACCTGTTCTGAAATCAAATTTCAAACTCCACATGAGATATCATCGATTCCTGTTTAATCCAAATGAATTTCATTGGATCGTCAATCCAAGTTGGTAATCCCGGCAGGCTACTATTTCTTGTCGAATTTGAAATAAAAAACTGTTTTGAATTCATTGTGTCTGCCATTGTCCATTTCACATAGGAGTCCGGACAATCCTTAAAAATAATATTAATGTTTTTTTTCAAAGGATCCGGAGCCCAATCAAAGTCTGCATTTAAGAAACAAAACAGTTCTTGCATTCCGTTAATTGGTAATGTTAAAAAGATGTTTGAACTGAAAACAAAAGTTTGAAATAAAAATTTCAAAGTTATTCGTCACAAAAATCATACACTAAATGAACACTTATCTTGCCAATGATTTCTAAAAAAACGTTTGTTAAGTGTATGACAAAATGAAAAGCGCATATAGACTATATGATATATTCTATAGATACCGCAACATAAGTGTGCATTCAATGCGACTAAAAATCTGTTAGAAGGGCAAGGATCGCTAACCAAGTTTGGCTGAAATAAGTGGAATATGAAGTTCCGACAATCTAAAACAAATCCGAGCCAGGATTTTAGCGAATTAAGATGAGCGGATTCAGTATCATATATCCGTTATTCTGTCAACTTTTTGGTTAGTAAGAAAAAAAATTATTTACCGGCCATTCGTTTGTTTGAACGGCAACTTCAAGTGCCTATAGATATCTTAGAACCCATCAGTAATTTACAAGAAATACGCTTTCCAATGAATATAATAACCTGTGATGACAGCCGACAATGAAGTGAACTTTGATCCTCTGAATCCGGATCATAATCACGTGGGATAATGATTGACGAACATGCATTACATCCTCCAGGCCCTGGAAAATTTTTGAATAAATAAGCGCAAAAACAAATGAACTTACCGATGAATTCGCCGGGACCAGTGCATCCAAATTTCGGATTGCATCTTGGACTACATTGTTGGCAAAAACTGGAATCATCCAAATAATATGTTTGTGGACATTGATAGTCATCTTGACAAACGATTATGCGTCTTTCGAGCTCTTCTCCAGCATTTCTGATTACTTGTTCAACTTTAGCATATTTGCAGTCATAGCAATCCTTTTTGGTCGATCCATAGCAACCATCTTTGCACAGATCATGACAAGGTTGACATTCAGAAGTTTCTTCTTTTTTGTAAAGCAATCTACCATCTTGAATAGATCTTGCACTAAGTTTAGTGCCATTTGTATCTGGTTGATCGCACGACCGAAGACATTCGCGTAAAGGTCCCTTTGAAAATTCACGATGTATTAAAATTAACAGTATAAACAGTGTCCGGACTTTAATGATGCCAGATTTCCCTTTTTTACCATTCCAAGCGGCTTATTTATTCTTAGGACGAGCCTTATATTATTATTAAAATATAATGAAATATTCCTTGTATTCATAATTTTTGCATTGAATGCATGATAAATTTCCTTCGCCCCAGCAACCTTCATCGCATTCTTCGTGACAAGCAAACTGCTTGCATTTTGGATTATTACGAATAAAGTCAAAAATTGGACTTATATCATTTCGTCTTTTAACCATCAATCCGTGGTCAAAGTTTTGACGGGTCTTTGGGTGTTTGATGAACTTTCATGACTTAACAAATTTTCAATCCCAGACATTTAAATTTTTGACGTTACTACAATACAGTATTGCCGATACTGTATGATACAGTTAAGGCTTTCGTAGATATTCAGTCAATAATATAATTCAGCTTGAAATTGGGATCAAACAATAGAAGCTGGATTATAACAAGTATCATCCTCAAAGCTGGTTCTCACGAGAAGGAAATCTGAGAAATCTGATGTGACACAGTGTCAAATTGTGATATATTCAGCCACAAGCTGACCCACAACAGAGCTGGAAATAGAATATTATAAACTTAAGCTTGTATAAATGATAAGCCTTAAAAAGCTTCATTTCATCAAATCAATAGCTGTGTAAATAACATTATTAAGATTATGTTAACCATTTCGAAACAAAATCAGTCTGTCGACTGCTTTTTGGATTAAATGGGGGAACATATTCAAATTAATACATGGTTTCCATGTCAGATCAAGACTGATCAACAAGTTCTAGGAGTCGATCATATAGTATGAGTCATACTGTTCTAATCTTAGCCTGCTAAGATTATTGGATCAAAGTTAGATCATCAAACTCGCTGATAGTATTTAATTTTGAAATTTTCAATGCATATAAAAGTATTTATAAGACCCATTCTAATTGTTTTTGAAATATTTTGTCTGGACTTGATCATAGACATTTGTATTGACTATGGTATAAAATATGACATTTTAATATTCCAAGGTGAATAAATTCTATCCATCAATATTATCTTACGACCAAAATGATAATCCAAATGGCTTTTACACTTCCTTGCATATGCTATTGTCATATTCGGTAAATCCTCCATATTCGGTTATAATGTTTATGTGGTTAGTTGTTAATTATTTGGAATTGTGTATTATAAAGTCTTCCTTTGTCCAATCAATCGTTGTTACATGACAAGAATCTTTAAATTCGTTTGCCATAATAATGACATTCCCATTTTCAATCGATTTCAAGCTTTTCAGTCCAAATTCTTTCATTCTTGAAGTCTCTGTCTCACTATTCGCATCATTATTGGCCAAGAACAGTGCTGCGACATTGCGCCAGAGACCATGCTGTCCGTGAATGACTTCTAAACGTTCAAATACTTCGAAAGATTCAAAAGGCCAGTAATCAATACTAAATAATGTTTTCAATCGACTTATTATGAAGAACAATTATTCTGAGGAAGAGAATAAGCAGACTATCGGATTTGAAGTAATTATCAAAAAAGATTTTGAATGAAAACATTCCTGAGATAGCCCATAATTCTTTTTATTTTTCTTAGTGGTTCTAAATCATCTCTTGTCAGTCTTGGAATTGGGGATTCGTCACCAAATGTATGAACTTGAAATACTAAGGACCCGACAACAACTTCACAGTCTTTGAAGATATGAATATTTACACTATTAACTGTTTGATGCCAAATATTTCCGGATTCCGTTTCATTTTTCGGACCAGTTAAATCTTGAACTGCGGGCAACCATTTTGAATGATGAACTCCGAAACATGTTTTTGGGCAGCCTGTCTCACTACACTTTTTGCACACTCCACGATTCAAATCGTCGTGGTCATAAGTGTGACCATGTGGACATTCTCTCAAGCAAAAGGAATCCAAATAATAAGTTTCCTCGGGACATTCTTTTATGCATTCGTTTAAGAATTCAAAATATCCATTTTCACTTAAAATATTTAGTTAGCAAAAATATTTGAAACATAAAATATATGCATAACTAAATGGGAACACGATTGGTAAACGCATTTCGAAGCTTTAGGGGATTTGCGTGGTATATAATATAAGAAATTTTCTGTGTAAAAGTAAGTGAGGATATTTCCGAAATATTATTTCGTGTGGTTGAAAAATACTTACGCTGAAAGAAAATTCAAACTGTGGTAAAGGATTTTTACGGTGTTGTTTAGTCCACTGATTCCGAATAAAGGATTCCGAATAAAGGATTCCGAATAAAAGAACCTTTAGTTGAGCAAAAATTATTTTGTAAGCCTTTGGCTTACGTATAACCCCCTATGTTACATAGCCTATGTATAACTTTAACGGTGCAAGGAAGCGTCGTCGAGTATGAAATACCTTTCTTGAAGTCGACCTTCAACTTGAATGAGCCTTTTGGGGCATTCTGCAATGCATTCACCAACTTTATACTGATTTTCCCCATCATGAATAGACATAAAACGTTTGCTTCTACAACGAAAACATTGATCTGGGCCAGGACCCCAACAACCACCGAGACATTCACTGTGACAACATCGCATTCGTCGGGAGGTAGAAAGATCTTGAAGACTGTCAGGATATTCACATCTATTCGGACAATCGTACTGAAAAGTATATTTAGATAATACACTGCGCATGAAAAGCTGTCTTCGACCTTGAAATGAAGATGTATATATCACCATGTTTACTATGGTTCAGTGAATATATCCATGGTTAAGACATAGCAAATTTCAAAATTCTCTTTGCCTGTATTGTTATCCTGTTGTTTCTCACGCGTTACCTTTTCGCAATGCAGATTTCGAATCTGACATCTCTTTTGAATTGCGTTTGAAGGTCCGACTGGAGAATGCCAGCATTTCTCGTCACAATCTACATGGCACGTGTGACAAAACTTTTGAATTTGCTGTGCTGTTTTCCCATTCCAATGAGAACCATTATTCACATTCAATCTTTTGAACTTTTTCGGATACTTTATTATTTGATGCCAGTCGATGTTTTCATCATGGAAGGGACATAGATTACTTAAAACGGAGTGAAACAAAAAAGTTCGATAACTCGTGGTTAAGTCGAATTTGGTACCATGTGCTTAACTTTTTTCTCATGGTATCAGTCAAGAGATCAGATACGTATTCAAGCAGTTTGCAAATAGTTTAGATATTAAATTATATGGGTGTGGTGTCAATAACCGTCTTTGATTACCTGTTATTCTGAAATACAATTGAACCTCGAGATACTTCTGTTAAGCTGGGGAATGATATGCCCATTACCGTTGAATCTTGAACGACAAGACCGCATCCACCTTCACAAGCAGATTTATTTTCCAGCTGTGATTCGATTTTGTTTGGAAGTGTTTCATTGAATAAACTGGATTTTCCAAGAATAACTCGAAGATGTTTCATTTCGAAGATTTCAACTTCTAGACGTCCAGCATATAAATGTCCTGTTATAAGCTCAATGTCCTAATAATTGGGTTCAAATTAAACATTTAAAAGTTCAACGTGTTAGTCAGAATATGTGCCAATTCTGAATCCGATATCCTGTAGGCCACTGAAATCAAATTCTCTGCCTTGGCATTGAATGAGTATAAGATCGCCATCAATAACTGTACATCCTTCCCATCGGTTGACTCGATTCTGACATGCAGACTTAAATTTTTATATTACACATGCATATAAAGTCTTAATTATATTAAGGTATTCACAGTGGCCATAACGACATATTTCTGAAAATGTCCGAAGTAAACGAAGTAGATCTTTAGTTTTTATAAAACTATAAAAGTTTAAAATCATTTTGGAAATTCGCACATACACACACAATAAATACATTCTAAATATGACCATATCTATGAGCCAAAGATATCGATATTGCTTGGACCAAAGATATGAGAAGCACCCGATAATCACCAATTATTATATGGACTGAAACACTTGAATTTCAGTCGATAAGATAACAAATTAAGATTCAAATTACCAACTTAACGAAGTGTGACATATGTAGAATAATCCATGTGTTCGAAATAAATTATTAAATTTTAGTTATACCACCACAAGATGGTGTAAGATATAAAACCTGATTATCGTGCAACACCCACGTATTTCCAGGGCATATCTTTTCTTCAATACCAATTGCAAATGCGATCAAATACAGATTCAGTAGTATTCGGTAATGTCTTTGAAAAGGAAACAGACAATCAAATTGCTTGATTACGAAATAAGTAATCCTAGATATTTAACGTAAAACCTAAAAATAGTTTTGTTTGGTTCCTTGGTTTCATGACGTACTACTTCAAATTTTCATTTTTTCACTTTCAAATGGTTTGTTGTCATTGAATAGGAAAGTTTTATTCTCTTAAATAATTAATTTAGATATATCAAAATATAATGTTTTACTACGTGAAAAGTATGGCAATAATTGAAAAAAATGAATATTTGAAAGAAACTGGCATAAAATTTGCGAGTCGTAAACGAAATTTTGAATTACCCCTGGTAAAGTTAAACTGGAAAGTTTTTCGATTTTTCTCTTTTGAAGTCTAATTTACTCACTGACACTTGATATAAGTTTCCTCGTGAACACAATTTTCCCGTATTTCTTTATGATAAACTTTTTTTTCTTTCGGTTAAGAACAAAATTAAATTTCAATTATTTAAAATGCGAAAAACTGCAAATATTTGAACAAGGTCTCGTTCTCTTGTAAGTTTTTAAAGCCTACTGACAAATCAACCCGGATCAATTTTTGAACAACAATCATTTCCTCGTTTCTGGGGGTATCATTTGAAAAAAATCCTCAAAATCAGGATCGAAGCTGCTTTAAATTCCCTGAAGAGCCGTCTACACTGTTAGAATAAACTCAAAAGGTTGATAATTAAATCAGATGAAGGGCAAGTTTTAAATAACTCAGGCCGCTGCATGACTGGCTTTAGATATCCATTCGTCCATTTCTAATTTTTAATTCTCGAAAAAAAAAATAGGCGGAGCTCCAAGGTGGAATTTCAATCCACTAGATCGATCTAGTTTGACCTCAAAGATAAATCTTACCGCTGTGTATGATATTATGTTTCCAAATTCAAACTACACTTGTAATTAGTCAATAAAAGGTCTTACCCTTAGTCAACCACGTCAGTCTTTGGTTGCTGGTTCATTCATTGAAACCACAGTCGGACAAATATTATTTTATCGTATATCACTAATCCATAGCAATTTCACATTTAATGAAATGTCTTTTCTCGGTCGCCTGCAATTTGAAATCTGTCTCGGTTTGGTGTCGCCGAATGGAATGCATTTCTTATCTCTACAATGTCATTTTTGTCTTATCTACTAAACCAAAAAGCAGGATATAATAGCTTTGATGACTTTCTATTTGTTTAAATCATTACTCAATAACTGGGTTTCATCTCTTCGATTGGGAGGCTTGAGAAATACGAGATGGAAAACTCTTTGCGTGCACACCAAATTGGTGACAAATTATCGTTATGACACCAAAATGGCACAAGACTTGATTTAATATCTCAAGATTCTCAACACTTACACCACAATCACGTTTTCTCTATCTATCGGTTCATCCATAATGTGGATCCCATATCTTGGAGACTTTGGGAACGTTGTGGAGCGTACTGACATAAAATCCAGTCACTTTTTAGTTCTGATGACGTCATACATTTTTGTGTTCCATGATTTTTCGAAACTAAAATAGAAACACTATCTATGGCATAGATTCTATGCTTCACTTGGTGAAATGGCTGAAATCACGAGACTTTATCATTGGGAGATGTCACGTGACAAAAAAATATAAATTGTGTCCCGACTTTAATGATGACAGATTTTCCTTATTTTCCCCTTACGAGCGTCATAGTTATTCTCGGGGCGCGCCTTAGCTCATAATGAGTAGGGTCGAAAGCGGCCGATGTGGAAAGTCGAAAGCGGCCGATGTTTGGCCTGAAGCGGCCGATGTTTGAGTCAAAGCGGCCGATGTTTGAGTTAAAGCAGCCGATGTTGAGCTTAAGCAGCCGATGTTTTTGCTGAAAGCGGCCGATGTACAAATTTTGATCAGACATGACTTATTACTCACAACAGTGGTCGAAAGCGGCCGATGTACCCTACGGGCTAAAGCGGCCGATGATCAGGTTTTCTTATCACTCTAACCAATTCACATTCATCGCGTAGATTTTTAGCCAAAAAATGTATGCACTTAAAACCCCAACCCGAAACATCGGCAGCTTTGACTCAAACATCGGCCGCTTTGACTCAAACATCGGCCGCTTTGACTCAAACATCGGCCGATTTGACTCAAACATCGGCCGCTTTGACTCAAACATCGGCCGCTTTGACTCAACATCGGCCGCTGTAGCCCAACATCGGCCGCTGTAGCCCAACATCGGCCGCTTTCGACCGTACCAAAAAAAATTTTTGTCCACAAATTCTTCGCCAATGTTAATTGTTCGCTGTTGACAAAGCTGTCTATGGCATAGACTCTATGCACGACCCAAATGATTCTTGAACCAGAACGACTGATTCAAACTGGTTCTTGAGGAACAAACTTTGAGTTTTCGATGGCACGAGCACGACCTGAAACGAGGTACGAGATTTTAGTCTAGGAACGAGAACGACCAGAACAACATCATTCCAGTACGATGTCGTTACAATATTTCGCCTAAAAACTACACAATAATTATGATCCGACACAATAATTATGGTCCATACTGTATGGTAGAATTTTTGTCAACCCTATAAATGATACTAACGTGTAAGAATTTATTTTCAAGTTATAGTCAAGAGCAACAGAAGTTCGGCAGCAAATCAAATCGCCGGTTGAGTGTTGACTTACAACAGGTCAATCTTAATCATAACCGTATATTAAATTCACACTAGATATGTACATCCAAGAAAGAGACTGATAATATGTTTGCAAAACTTTGTCCGACCAGAGTGAACTTATGATTTTCTTTTGTATATGATTTTGTTTTATGATCAGGCATACTTTGTAGAAACTGGTTAATTTGATTTTTTTAATCATGATAATCAATTTGATCAACAGCACATTCAGACAGATTATCGTCAATTCAATCTGAATCAGAGCTGACTAGAAGCCCAAAGTTAATGGAGGCGGATCAGTCTACGGGGCTTTAAAACAATGAATTCAGCTTCTATATTGGGTGAATTGACGAGTGATTCATGCGGGATTATTCGATTGAAGACCGATTTGTGAAAAGAAGTTCGAGTTTGAATAGTAGACTTTATTTGATATGCTGTTAACTACGAATACCGACCTGTACGTTTAATCTAAAGAGAGGCAGAGACTACGGAGACTACCGCTGCGTCGTGGACAATAGAGCTTAGTCCAATTTAGATCATTTTCGGACGAACAAGATCATACTTTGATTTTAGAGAAACATACAGCCCAACAGACAGAGTTTAGTATTCATCGTGAACTGGACAAATCCACGTAGACTTGTTTGTTTCGGTCTTATATATCAGTTCGGTTCGTAATCATTTAAATTCGTTTGAAATGCACAATATCAAATGCACTTTTAATGTTTCATCAATGGTTACCTGTTTTATAAAACTGGTATTTTTTCGATAATCCGGCTTCTAGGATAGAGATTAACAAGTTGGTCTAAGCTGGTTAAATATTGTAGGACAAGACACTTGTGATTTCCGATTCGCCGGGAGAAGAAAATAAAGATGGCCGAACTCTCTCAATCAGGATCAGAACAGCTTGGGGCCAAGTAGAGAAGTATTAAATTGATTTCATCAATAAAGAGAGCAACACAAAACAACATACAAAAAATTCAAATGTTTTGATACAAATACATTTGTCAGAGACTAAAGAGATTAGATCAGGCATTTTATGAATTTTTTCAATGGTAAAACAAATATGGAATCATCATGGCAAATATACGTAACTCGAATTACCTTTTTAATATATAGAATGAGTAAATCATACATCACATAACATGACATATGTCACATATGATTTGCCGCATATCATATGCCATTCACGCCAATGACTACCCAATTGTCTTCTAGGACTTCATTCAATGAGCCTTCGGGAGTGGTATGGGGCATATGATATGCCGCATATCATATGCCGCATATGGTTTGCCGCAAACCCTATGCCTTTGAAAACAATAATTTATCTTATTAATTTGGGTTTAAATAAGAACCTGAATACTGTATATGATATAGGCTGATGATGTGTTAAAAGTTTAAATTAATTATTATCAATCTTGAAATGCCATGAACAATGTTTCGTGTGGATAGAATACAGCCCTGTCTTATTTTTAGTGCAAAACACGTGTCTAAAATTTAATTTAAGGCAAAGACAACCAATTAAATGGCTCGAAAATGCCCTAAAATTAAATTTTAGACACGTGTTCTGCACTAAAAATAAGACAGGGCTGTAATAATAATAAATGACGTTTGGGTTTTCCTCGAATGATGAATATAGACATTTTTTGGATGGCTGATAGCCGTTTTATTACAGGCTTTTAAAGTTGCATCGAGATTCATATTCATCGAGATTGTATGAATGAAGATCTACCCGACCTGTCCTGAATTTCAAAAAGACCAAACGCGCAAATAATATGGTCAAGCTCCTAAATAGTTTCATTATTTAAGTGCAATCATACGTACTGTAAATATTAAATTATTTGATTTAGCGCATATTCTGACACTAAATGTGCCTAAACTGCATATTTTCTGGCATAGACACAGCTCAGCACTTGATCATTTTTCGATAACAACCACTAGGTGACCTCATCATTTTTTAAAATTGTCGACTTCAGAATGATTATATCTGGTACCTATAAATTCATTTTAAATATCAACCGCCTTAGATATAGGAATAAAACGTCAGGCGCAAATATTTGCAGAGAGTTGAAAAACGCAGAAATACGAAATGTATTTTAACCATTGACACTGGCCCAATTTATATTGGTTTGAAATACTGAGATCAAGGAGTGAAAATCAGGATAAATGTATATGGAATCGATTACAGGTCGAAAATGAACCGATTTTAGAGAATATTACGAGTCATACTTATGACTTGTTATTTTGTCGTTGTTGAATTCAGGGATTAATTAAGGTTGAAAAAAATTCATAATGACACCGCCACGTGATTTTGGCATACGGTTAACAGTGCAATAAAGGTCGATTTCGGAAATAGTGATGTTTCCGGACATTTTAACTTATTTGCTTTGTCGGTGCTGCCTATTCGTCATTGTTTGATCAAAAATAGGCATAAAAAGAGAATTTATTCCAAAATGACATTTCAATTGAAAGAACGTTTTTGAGTGAACCTAAATTATAATTATGATTTCCGCTAGAGTGAAAATTCACACTCGTTAAAACTTATATTCACTTTGTAAACGTGCTTCGATTTTGGGCACATTCCGATCACAATTACAGTCGACTTTCGATCCTTATTCAATACCTTTTTAAGATGAGTCACAGTAAATGAATGATGAGTAACATGGCCGGTTAGAGGACAGAATGAGAGGACGAGAGGACCGATTAAAGAATAAGTGAACAGAGAAAAGGGAACAAGAAGGCTGGGAGACAGAAAAGAGGAGACCTTTGACCTCGAGTCCAAGTGAGAAATAGTCGAGAGAGCTCTTTGAGTACCTATCAATAGCGTGTCCCTAAAATATTTTTGAGAGAAAATTGGAATTTCGAAGAGATCTCCGGTAAAAGGTATAAATGTCCGATAAAGAGTCCGACTATTATTTTAATTGTGCACTTCGGTATGTAGGTTGTAATTGATTTCTCTTATATTTCAATTTATCAAACGGTTTATAAAAACTGGTTAAACCGTGGGCAGGCCCCTAGGGGTTAAATTATTTGATTGAATAGAAAAACTACAATTGCAAGTTATAATTATCAAATGCAACTTTTTTATTGCATCTCCCCGGTCGCTATTTGGTCATAATAAAAGAGAAGAATTTAGAGAAACGATTTATGGGAATCTTTCCCTTAACTCATCACCGATTCTATGATATACAGTTTATTCATGCTCGTCCTGTCTCTTTCATTAATTATTATGTTTGCTTTAAATAACATGTTATTTTTTGAAAATACACATTTTACTACCAGTCCATTGACTAGACGTATGGTGAAGGTCTGGGGTTGATTTGGAGTAAAATGGTGAAGTTTTATTGGTAGATTGTTTCCCAATGAGAAAAAAACAATGGACACAAAGGAAAACAATGACTTGATGCGAGCCGAGTTGAGATTTTTCAAATTAAAAAAGAGAAAAAGTAACTCGCTATAGTTTTCCGATCCGATTTTTTAGAACCGATCGAGGCTATCAAAGTTTGATAAAAAAGTCCTGTTCCGTATTTAGAACAGAAATTCAAATTTTGGACGGAAGGGAACAACTAGTATTTTAAAATTTACAATACTAATTCACTATAAATATAATTATCATACAGCGTACATATACTGACTTTACTGGAAATAATTTCTGATCGTGTTTGAAACTTTGAAGGTAGTCAGGCCAAAAATCTAATCAGATATGGAAATATTAAGACGTTTATAATAACCGAAAGTTTAGAATTATTTGATTAATGAACAGTATTTTGGGAACCCGTGAATATTTTTACCGAATAACACAAAGTAGTGGACAAAACGTCATATTAATTGCTTTATTTCAGATTGAAATTGCGTGTCATCAAAATTAAAATTCGAAAATAGTTTGAAAGACGAAAAGAAAAACTTCCAAAACACAAAATGGGGAAAAAGGTTAGTGAAGAATGTTCAAGAGTGTTTTAAGAGTGTGTCACAGACTGTAAAGGGGCCACTTTTTAATGTACGTGTTTGTTCCTGTTTGTTTTAACTTGTTCGTTTGTCTACCTATTTTTTCCATTCCGAGGGTAAAGCCTTATTGAATTAGGACAAGGGTGACGTATTCAGATTTGAAAACAGACTGCACAAAAATGAGTAATTTCGATGACTCATGGATTGGCTTAACTTGAGGAATAAGTACTAAATGTGCAAACCTGAAGGTCGATGACCCAAGAATCTCTTTAATCAGGATTGCTCATTTTATACGTACAGTATTTTCACAGTATTGATCAAAGAATACAACTATCAAAACTCAAAAACTAGTCATATATCATGCCTTATAAGGCAACCCAAATAGGGTGACCTAATTCTAAATTTTATTCTCCTATACTTTTGGGTCTTCAATTTTTTTAAACTGCGTGTCCAAATATCAATTTTTAGGATAACTTCGCACTTGAGTCGAAAAAAGGCTCGTCGAAAAAATCAAAAATGGTAAAAAATTAAAATCACAAAAATCAGCGAATGCCCTGATTCACATCACCCAATTCAACAAAAAATGATTAATCTCGGATTATCCGAATCACAAAAATTAAGGATACACCACCTCAAATATACTTCTGCTTATAAAATGGTAGTATATCCTTAATCAATTGATCAGGTTAATGCCAATTATGAGCATTACCCTGGCCATAAAATATAATTTAAGGTCTTATTGGACATTTATTTGTCCGATACTATTCAAGGATTTACGGATAGTTGATTTGTTCTAAAACGTCTTCTCCGCAAATTCTTGGTTGGCCTTTGTTAAATCTGATTAACTTGTTAACAATTTAAATTTCAGCTCCAGATTAAAGTCACCACAATGGATGCGGAGCTCGAATTCGCTATCCAACCAAATACAACCGGGAAACAGCTTTTTGATCAGGTGGTGAAAACCATTGGATTACGTGAAATTTGGTTTTTTGGTTTACAGTATACAGATGTCAAGGAATGAGTGTATTCTGCGAGGATCATTATGAGATATTTTGTCTGTGTTAGTATATCGGTAAAAATGTGCTGAGTCTGTCACGTCCAAATTTATCTTTTTTATATTACAAGTCAAACACACTCTTACAGGGATTTACAACCTGGCTTAAATTGAATAAAAAAGTGACCAGTCAAGATATGAAAAAGGATCCCGCTTCGGACAAAAGTATTTATAATTTCAAGTTTAGGAAAAGTTCAATATCAAACTAAATCCTCTTGAAATCATATAAAATCAATTTCAATGAGCTAGATATAATTTGATTTTGAACAAAAATGCAGAGCAAAATTTTATCCCGAAGATGTCTCGACTGAATTAATCCAAGAAATCACTCAAAAACTCTTCTTTCTGCAAGTAAAAGATTCCATCTTATCAGACGACTACTACTGCCCACCAGAAACTTCTGTACTACTCGCCAGCTATCAAGTTCAAGCCAAATTCGGACCATTCATGAATGAACTTCATCAACCCGGCTACCTCTCAGGCGAACGTCTTTTGCCTGAACGGTAAGTCTTCATATAAACTGGTTTAACTATAATTGAGATGAAGGCCACCTCGTTATTGAATAATTACCACTTTCACGGTATATTTACGACAATTACAGTTATATAAACTGAGAACTAAGTGAACTTAACTCACTTGAATGTAACTTGAGCAGATATTTCCACCGTCGATTTGGGTGGTTAAGTCAAAAGAGGCCAACTTAGAGTATTCTTAGGGAGGTTAAGAGTTATCTTAAAGCCGCTTTATGGTCAAATACCCTTAATCATTAAAAGTTTGAATGCCCTTTTTTTTGTTTTCTTGTATTTTTTAACCAATCCAAACCAAATAATTTATCGTCATTAATTGACACATAATTGATGATAACGTCATAATATTACATTAGAACGACTGTACGACAAATATTGAGTGATCATTTGGTTTTATATTTAATTCAGTGTCATAAAACAGCATCGAATGAATCGTGAAGAATGGGAAGAGCGAATCTCAACATGGCATAAAGAACATGGCTCAATGCCACGTGATGAGGCCATAATGGAATATTTGAAAATATCTCAAGACTTGGAAATGTATGGCGTTTCGTACTTTGAAATAATGAACAAGAAGAAATCTGAACTTTATCTTGGCGTTGATGCATTGGGATTAAACATTTACGAGAAAAAAGATATGCTAACGCCAAAAATTGGCTTCCCCTGGTCCGAAATAAGAAACATTTCGTTCAACGATAGAAAATTCGTTATCAAACCTATCGATAGAAAAGCTCCGGATTTTCAGTTTTATGTCGAACGGCTAAGAATAAATAAGCGAATTCTTGCTCTTTGCATGGTAAGCTTGATAAATGAAGCTATAAAAATTTAGTCATACGAAACGTAGTGTGGGAAAATCGTCTCATTTTTTCTTCAGGGAAATCATGAACTGTATATGAGAAGACGTCAGCCAGATCCAATAGAAGTACAGCAAATGCGCCAAGAAGCAAACGTCCGTCGTGCTGAGGCTGAAATCGCAAGGTATAAAATATTAGTACCATTTCAGTAAGCCGTCAAACTGATTGCTTTTAATTTAGACAACGAGTTGAAAAAGAGAAAAAAGAACGCGAACTTGCTCAGCAACAGCAAAAAACATTGGAAGAAGAAAAAGAGGTAAAATAACTTTTCGAGTCACCTTTTCGTACATGGGCGAAATTTTGTCATGCCAAACTTTGTCATCACATGTGAACTTTTCCAAAATTTCTATAATATTTATGATATGTTGTAATAGTCGTGCTATTTTTGAGTCAGGAAAATCTCGGCCTACTTGGACGACCATACTTTGTCGTATTTACGATTTTCAAGCATACTAAAACGGATTAATGGTTAAATTGAAAATGGTGCACTGTGAAATATTTATTTAAGCGACTGCTGGCACGTCTGCAAGCAGCTGAAGATGAAAAGAAAGCATTCCAAGAAGCTTCAAATAAATATAAAATGGAGCTTGATGAAAAATACGAAGCTCAACTCAAGTTAGAAAGTCAGGTAAATTGACTTTTTTCTGAATTGAAGGGATTATAATCTAACATGGTTTTTCACTTACTGTTTTTAGATTAAAGAAATTGAAGATCAAAAATCAGAAATCGAACGAATGAGAATCGATGCAGAAGATGAAGCTCGACAATTGGCGGTAATTTCTCTTCAAAAATAATATTTAAAAATATGATTTTGAAATTTTAGGCCAAAAATTTGGAAGACGAATCTGAACGCTTAAAAATGGAAGCTGAATTGAGAGAAAAGCAGGAGGCAATTGCAGCCATGGAAGAAAATGAACGACGAAAGCAGCAGGAAATCGAAGATGCCCAAAACGAAGTATGACTAAGAAGATTCATGAAAACTTTGGATTTTATAATTTAAATTTAAGGCCATGGAATTGCAAAAACAAATGGAAATCAAACAAAAAGAAATGGCAGAGTTGACTGAACAACAGGCAAGGGAGGCCGAGGAGAGAGCCATTAGAGAGGCCGAGGAAAGGGAAAACGAAATGGAGCTTTTGCGACAGCAAATGGCCCGCGATCGCGATGAGGAAAATAGGGAAACTGAAGCTGTTCGAAATAAAGAACTACAAGAACAGCTCAAGGTAATTTTAATCCTCATTTTATTTTGGTTAATAGTCCGGGAAAAGGGGGAGACTCTGCGCAACCTTAAAAGTTACGAAAATCATACTCGCCATCGCCTGGCATTGATCATCAGCAACAATTTAATGGAAGTACAGGAAGCTTCAACAGTGGTGGAAGTTCCTCAATCGGAACAAATGATCTTGTTCATATGGGTACACAGGTAATTTAAAGTTATCTTTAAATTCTTAATATAAATTTCTTCAGTATCATCCTGTGCTTAATACAGCAGGCAGAGGAACACAGTGTCGACCGATGGAGAATAAAGACATTCAGGCATACCTAAAGCATAATCAATATATTCAAGCCAATTTAGATGGGATGGAACTACCTGAAAATTTCGATCCACAGACTTATGAAGCTCACTATGAAATGAGTATAAAGGATCAAAGAAAACTACCGAATTACGTATTCAATTTTACACTGCCAAATGATATTGGTAAACGACGCCAAAAGGAAAGATTTGAATTGATTATTATCATTATTATAATGACAAACAATTGAACAAATCGAAAAGGATTCAAACTCACCGGCGTCAGTCCCATCAACGGTTGATCTAAATCAATGGACATGTAGTGATTTCCAGTTTCATGATAGATTGAGCCAAGAACGTCAATCTCCACTAGCAACACAATCAGTTGCAACTCCACACAGTCATAGGCGTGCATCATTCGATTCAATTCATTTGCCCGGTCAATTGCCCGGTGGAATGACGGGGGCATATTCAACGCGAACAATTCATAGTCGTCATTTTAATAAAATCAACGTTAAACCAGACAAAAAGAACTTATTTGAACATCAAAAGAAAAATATTATTCGTCATGCTCAATCAGAATATTTGACCAGTGGCCACAGGTAAATTGTTTGGATAGAATTATACAGAAATAAAAATAATTATTCAGTACATTGACATCAGCTCCATCAATGACAAACTACAGTCTACACGATATAAATACTCCGTTCCCGCCACGTGCGACACCATTATGTGCACACAAGACTCGCGAGAAGATTTTAGCCGTAATTTTGCGTGAAAATAGGAAAATTTTGCGGTGTTAATTTTCCATGATGATCACAATGAAAAGATCATAATGTACGATTTATAACATTTAAAGGGCTTATGATAAGCACTATAAACTTTGCACGAAAATAACATGCACGGATTCTCTCCCTTTCTTACCTATTGCAGTGTGTGGTGTCTCTTTTAATTAAAAAACGTCCTATGAAATATTTTAGGAACTGAAAAATCAGCTAGGCGATCTCAAAGATAATAATGAAACGACGGCGATGGATTTGATTCATGCGGATAATGTGCGGCAAGGCAGAGACAAATACAAAACACTTAAGGTGAGTAAACCATATGAGTCGTATATCTATGACTCATCAAAAGCCCGTTTTCGAGCCATAAACAGCTAACACTACAATTGCATGAGCTTTTTAATTTTAGTTTGAATTGCTTGACGTTTCCGTGGAGTCGCTTGATAGTTTTTATGAAAAATATGACTTCGAAAAAGGTCCAGTACGGACAAGGGTCCGCTACGGATAGATATTACCAAAAGGATCAATTATATTATTTATCTTAACAGTTTATTTGACGTTAAGCACATTTGATCAGCGCTATTTTTGAAATCATTTGAAATGAAATATTAGTTAGCCGATATATGATAATATATGGAATAACTATTTTAGAATATTGTTTCAATATTATTAAGGATAGCATTAGCGATAGTTAATTTTAGGGCCGAAAACGCAGACAGATTACAGCCTATAGTTTATAATTTATGTTTTCGTTAACCATCAATTCAGCAAATTCGACGTGGTAATACAAAACAACGCGTAGATCAATTTGAGTGCATGTAATAATACCTGAATTCCCGCAACAAACGAAATGACAAAAATGCGAAAAAAATTGACTGAACAACAATCAAAAATCGCCCTAGTGTACTTCAATCCGACCAACATTTTCCGATCAGAACGGATCAGCACACGCAAAAATTCGACTCAGACAAACCTGTATATATGTATTATCACTACCCTTGAAAAATACCGGTAAACCGAAAGTTTAACCGAAATAAAAAAAAACTACCGGTCACAACAACCCATACTAGGCCTATCCTTGGTTTATATACTACAGTTCCTCCCCCTACTTTGTGTGCCTAAAAGTAGCTCAAACTAGCTCCAGCTAGTGTTTCGATTTTGCATTTACACGCTCGACTCGCTCAGTTTCCTTCTCGATTAACTCAAAACTGTATTCATAAAATAAATTAAATTTTAAAACCCTATAAACAAAAAAACCTCATTATTTCAACAATTGATCACAGAGAACCGATTTGAAGGCTGTATGTTCGCGAACGAAAATTATTTGTTCCGATCAAACATTACCTCAAACATTTAGTTTATTGTTCCTCTAAGGGAAATATTTTTTGTCCTGCGGTCCAAGTTTACTCAAAACTCTCTCAAAAAAAAATTATTCTCTTGAATTAACTTTTGGATAAGGTCCCGATTCAAACTCTTGTGACTCACATTTTATGCAGCATAAATTACACTGAATCCAAATGTGAAAGCCTAGCGATATGACGTGAGTCATGTCAGTAAAGTTCATCTAGTAAAGTTTCCACTGTTTTACGGGATATCTTCATATTTTTAATCAAACAAAACGGTATTTTCTTAGAAAATGGATGTAATGTTTTGCTAAAGTTATTTCAAGTTTCTAAAAGGAGAAAATGCTGTGAAGCCCGTTCAAACGTAAAATAATAGAGATAACCGGAGACATGATATCCGTTAAGCCAACTACAACGTGCGATTATGAAAATACGAAATGCTTCATATACGATAATAATTTTTAAAGCTTATGAAATTGTTTTTATTTTTGGTGGTTGTTCTATCTTTAACTTCTTTACCTCAAGGCTTATTCAAATAAATGTTTTAAAGTCCGAATTAAAACGTGATTTCAAACTTTGGCTATCAAGACATAATTTTCTTCGAATGAAAACGTCTAATTTTAATCATTTTAAAAATGGTGCAATGAAATTCTGGTTTGGGCCGAGTGTTTGAAAATATTTAGATTTTTATAGAAAGGGTTGAACATTGTCGAATCGGCCTTGAAGTCGGCTGAATGAGTCAAGAAAAAACCGACTCAACATTTTGCGTCATAATTATATTACAAAAACAACAGCAATTAACATGTTTCGACAAATAACAGCCCTAAACATAGCAAAATATTTTAATAAAGGGTTTAGTTTATTTATAGTAATTATCTTTGAATTTATAATTTGCACAGTTCATCCTCATAATTTCATATTTTGCATCGATTGATGAGTTCATTTCGTAATATTTTACGTTCTCTTACCGCAGCGTCCAAAATTGATCTATTTTCTACTGCTCTCTAAAACTCATTTAGTATTTTTGATTATTCAAATTTTATATTTACTCGTGCAATGTAAGGCAAAGTCTCTTCAATAGTACCATATGGCATTGACTTGTATACGTGTAATTCAGGATATTCTCCTAACGCCATTGATATGTGATCTCCCATTCCATAAAGCTAAAGTTTGCCTTTTGTTTAATACTCTTTTTAAACTATAAAATGTTTGATGTAGTTTATGAAATCTAAGAAATGTTTATACCTGGGCAAATCGAACTTGTTCAAACAATTCTGAAAAATTTAGTTCAGTATTTGAGACGCATCTGTTTACTCACCGGTCTGAGACGAAAGCTGATCGACAGCAGAAATAATTGAATTTTCGTTGTGTCCAGCAAGAACACATTCAAGCTTGGATTCTGATGCCTCTTTAATTAACATTGACACGATCCGATCGTAGCTGAAATATAATTTATTTTCGAGTGGATTTCGTGGAGAAATTCAAACGTATGGTCTGTTTCTTCTTTATTTTGACAAACTGGACTATTCACACCATTCTCCATCGCAAGCTTTCGTTCACCTTCTATATACGCTCCCCTAACCAGTTTCACACCTTTTATGATTTGATCTTACATCTACAAGACCTGTATTTAAGTTTATATCATTTCAAAAAGGATCTCAAACCAAACGTAATGAAAATTAAGACTTTTAGTGATTTCAATTTCATGTCGGATGTTTTCGGGAGCACGTTGAAGATATCCTTAGGGCTGTTATATATATATATAATACATATTCATTACTACCAATCAATTATGTTAAATTTTAAAAATAATGTTGTAACGTGGCTTGAATTGTATTCCATAGCACAGGCTCATTCTTGTTCGTCGCTAGCTGCATGCCTTTGCTGGGGTGATGCAGCTGTATGTAAGTACAATTTTCGTATTCGTAGAGCCAAATCAGCCGTGAATATACGAAAAATGTGTCATTATAATGTGACAGAATGGTTGAAAGGGGGTAAATGTGCGTAATCCTCTTTAATCAAGAATGATCCTTCAACATATTTGCTCATAAACCTTTACGAATGTTACACGTGTCATAACTCGAACGTGGATAAATTAAATCTGAGTTTTGGGCTCGTTAACAAGCAGTCTTTTTCGACGCAAATACATGAATGTACATGGTTAAGATTGCAGGTGACGGTCACCCCAGTAACCTAATGTGAATAATGATAAAGCTGGATTTATATTGCTTGATTGAGAATTCGTCATGATTTTTCTATATCAAGTACACACAAATTTGACTATCCTTCCCTATACTCGGCATCAACTAAAACGCGAACATTTGAAATAAGAGTCTTTTCAGCGAACCTTTTCATTCTTCTCAGACCATTTCTCAAAATATTCTCGTCCAGTTTTTCTCCAGGTAACAGTTCTTGAATACATTTGGTATCTTCGTTAAATATAGCACGATGAAACTGCTCGACAGTTTTCGCTCCAATAGGAATATTTGAAAGAATTGGCTTTTTAAATTTGTTAACGAAACAACACGAAGTTAGAAAAACTTACAAGTATATCAGGATTGATAAATGCTGTTATTCTAACTTGCATCATTTTTCGATTTTCTGCTATTTCTTCAGATAGTTGTAGACAGGCCAAAATCTTTTCCAAATTCTCATCGTAGAATGACTCGTCATTTTTTCGTGCAACATTTTCTTCAATTGGCACGGCAAGCATAGGTCGGACACCACATTTTTTAAGTAAACCAGAACTGTTTATCTTGTTTAATAAGTTGGGAATGTTAGTTTGATGATGAATAAAAATAGTAAATTCTAAATGAATCATAGCTCTTGACCGGTTGATAGCATCACCAAACCGATACCAGATTCGGCATCAACGCAGACGACTCACCCAGGAAATAGATTGAAAATTCTTATTTGAACGCATTCTAAGAATTGCCTCACTCAGGGAATAGTACCTATCTATGATATATGAACAATTCCTTTCATTTATTTCTTCAAGAGAGTTTCCAGCAACGAATTGACCATAAAATGTGTGTCGCATAATGGTTTCATGGATTCTTTGACCAAGAACGTTTTCAGATAAAGACATGTAACGCTCGGCATTGAGAACAAAATGATCAAATCGTGTTAACTAAAACGGTGTCCACTTAAAATGTCGACATTTTTTTCAAATATTCTAGATTGTCCAAGGTCAAAATTTGAAATTATTCTTTTTTTCAATTTTATCAAAATGTCGACATTTCTGTTATCAAAATGTCGACAAATTCATTTTTATCAAAATGTCGACTTTTGTTTATGAAAATGTCGACAAAATTCATTTTTATGAAAATGTCGACAAAATTCATTTTTATGAAAATGTCGACTTTTCATTATCAAAATGTCGACATTTCGATGAAAATCGAAAAAAAAGAATAATTTAGGACATTTTAACGAATAAAATTTCTCGGCGGTTTTGAAAATTATAAATTTCCACAGCCAAAATGTCGGTGTGATGTTCACCCTTACCCTAATTCGAAACTAACCCTAACCCAAAAAATAGGTAACCCTAACCCGAATATGAAACGTACCCTAACCCTAATTTGGAACTAAGCCTAACCCAAAATAGGTAGTAACCTTATCCCAAAGTCGAAACGTACTCTGACCCTAATTTGGATCTCATCCGAATTTGGAACTGATTATACCCTAATTTGGAACTTTCCCTTACCATAATTTGGAACTGACCCTAACCCAAAAAAGGCAGTACCCAAAGTAGAATCTTACCCTCACCATAGTTTGGATCGCATCCTAATTTTGAACTGACCTTAACCCTTATATGGAACTGACCCCAACCCTTATTTGGAACTTACCCTAAGACTTAGGGTCTAAGTTCAGGTCCCTAACCCCAATTTGAAAATCGATTTGATTCTTATTCGGAACTGACCCTTATCTGAACACTTTTTGAACTGATCATCGAGTAAGATCAATCCATGACATCATCAAAACTATCAAAACCGTTATTCTCTCGGTCGCTCAAAAATTTTATAACTTTTCTGAGCCAGAAAAATTATTTGGCTGTGGCGGTTTATAACTTTCCACAGCCAAACAAAATTTTTGGCTGTGGAAACTTATATGTTTTGGAAAATGGCTGTGGAGAATTAAAAATTTTGAAAATAAAAAAATGGCTGTGGAATTGGTCGGGACTGGATTGACAGTATCAATAAATATGTTTAGTGAGTTACAGTTAACTAGAATTTTTCAAAATGTCGACATTTTGAAATTTTTTTCGGACTGAATGTCGACATTTTCATAATCTGTAAATTTTGAGCAAATATTGGCAAATTATGAAATTGTCGACATTTTGATAATTATCTAGAATTTTTTTTGTCATTTTTTAAAATGTCGACATTTTAAGTGGACACCAACTAAAACAATTGAAAACTGAATCCTTTCTGTATAATCACCTGCAATATGGCAAAATGACGAAGAAGTTCTGGCGTTGATTTAAGGGCTAACACTCCATCTCGATCAAATTTAAGAGATGTTTTAGCTTCAGAACAGGCAATTGAGCTTTGAAATCGGTGAAAAACTCTTTGACCATGATGTGAAACCGATCTTTTCATCATAAATAATGTTTTTGCTATAACACATGCTGGGGGAAGTCGGGGTGCCACATACGGTATGTGACATACGCCCGGAAAACATTCCGAAAATTATCACATTTCCACAGATACTAAGGGTTTACTTGGCCATAGCAATTCCTTTTTTACTTTGACTGAAATTAAAAAAAAAACGTTTCCTCTGCGGTTATTTCAATAAACGAAAAAAGTGTTTTAAACTTGTGAAATACAAAGAAAACTATTACCATTGGCCTTGAGGTAGGCGTAATTGTAGCTGATTCAAGAATATTATTTGAAAGGTTTTAATCCAATATGTGACCCGAAGTCAGATGATCCTGTGGTCATAAGTCTGTCACGTGTTTAACCAGAAAGGTCACTGTATGTATGTCGCATTGATACGTATGTGTACCCATCCATATACGTCGCTCGTTATTGGTTTATGAGGTCATTTAGGGTTGAAAATTTTCAAAATGGCTTCGAAAATCGATATCTAAAAGGTGTGTGCAACACATTTAAAACAGTAGGTGATCGCATGACTTGTCACGTGGTTTTCATGTCATGTGACGTTGAAAAAAGGTTTAAAACATCCGGATTAATGATCGGACAATTAATTCGAATACCATTATCGATACTTGTGCGACTTTTTGTCCGCTCTAACGCTTAATAATGTTAATCGAACATCAAACTCAGTCGGATATCCGAATTTGTCTTCAAAAATTGTGATAATGTCAGTATATTAAATATCGTTGATCGAAATGTTCTCATTAACCAGGAACTTATCACTCGATACAAAGCATTTCTCGGTTTTTATTCCGGAAATATAGAATCTCGCAAGCAGTTCAGCCAACACGCATTTTGAAAAGATTCTTTTTATTTATGAATTCGATCAAAAACGTCGGGAATTCAACAGTGAAAGACAAAGGATTATAAGTTGTATATATGACAATTTGTCGAAATATTTCTGACTGCTGTCGTAGAGAATTTGAAATGTTTCGCCACAGGACTCCATATTATTAATGTTGATTAATTTGGCGATTTAGATTTAAAGTTCAACTGAATAAATATGGGAAGACGGTTGATCGCACAGTTGGATACAGTTGGGAACATGATATACTCATTCAACTCGAGCCAAGTTTGAAAACTTAGTTTACATTTATAATATAACATTTGAAATCGTGGTAAAATTTCCGGTTTTATACCGTTATAAGCGGTTCGAAATTCTGAACTACAAACTAAAACGTTAGGTTTGTATTTTAACATTGAACTGAATGATTCTTTTTGTCACGGAAACTTCAATCGTAAGTCAATTTGAACGTAAATGAGCATTTCGTGGAAACCTTGACATGGATGATTTATACAGGATAGTCTTCAAAACTTGCATTCAGGATCATTTAACAAATTTTCGATAATTGATGATTAATACAATTTAATGTTGCTCCCTCCAGTGTGGCGCTGTTTCCATATGACCTCCAGGCAGTCTTCAACCTTTTCAATACTTTATTTCAAAAAACATAAGATTTGTCAACCAAATCTTTCTATGTCACCAAAAAGAGTTAACGAAATTGAGGATATGAATGACGAAGTTCGTCGATTGAAAATAAATGAACGTGAAAGGCGACGAATGCATGATTTGAATTCAGCAATGGATGGATTACGATCAGCAATGCCATATGCAAGAGGTCAGCCACAAATTAATGATTATTTCACGATGTAACGTGTACGCAATGACCTTGATTTGACCTTAATGAAATACTAACCTTGAATGATTTCAGGTCCAAATGTGAGAAAATTAAGCAAGATTGCATCAATTCTGCTTGCCAGAAATTACATTCTACAACTTCAAGTTCAAATCGAAGACCTAAAGAAGGCTTTGATTGATGAAAAGAAGAAAAATGAACCGGCCAAATGTGAGTAAAACATATGGTTCATAAGAATTTAATATTTGATATCGTATATTGTAACGTTCAAAAACGGGCCTTCAATCTTGGCTTCATTAGTAATTTTTTTTATTTCAGTTCAACCACTCGCAGTCCAGTTGTCACTCAGTCCAGCAGGCCGTGATTATTTTCAATCTCCAATGGTGACCTCGACAACATTACCAGTCCAGACGAAATCAAGCCCAATTATGACATCAAAGAAGCCGGTTGATTTCTCGGACATTTCTTCACTTTCATCTTAACATGACTCCATATTATCATTTTCTTCACCATCAGCCTTGAAATTAAAATACACTTCCATAACGTTAAGTAGTCTATTAATTAGAAGGCTATCTATAATGTAATTCGAACGCATTCACATTAGCCAGTCGATTAAACACCACGTTCGCTGCCAAACTCTTAAATAATAGAACTCTCAGATTTGGAAAACTTGGTTACTTTATTATTAGAACAGAGCTTATCCAATGGGTATTATAACTTTGCCCCAACCTGAATTTTAAAAATAGCCTCAGTTAAAATAGGAACAGATTTAAGATCCAGTTTCTTATGATCGTATCATGTGGTTAGTTGCAAGGAAACCATATTAATTTCTCTAAAAATAATTATGCATTTGGCGGTCTAGTTGATGTCATTTAAGGATATTTCACCTATATTTGGAAAAGTGACTTGTCTAAAAGTCAATTGTGAGCTAAATCATAACGAACGGTTTATCTTTAATCGCATAAAGAGGTTATTTAAGCATATAAAGTGGTTAAATATTTGGATATTGGTCATTTTGTTGGATTGAATTTCAAGCTAAAGTGATGTAAATGACCATTTGGTTACAATCCGATAATCAAATGAGTAATGTAACGTTCACGGCAACGGGCATTGAGGGTGGTTGTGATGTGTATTATATATATTGCGCTCATTCGACTCAGACTCCCCTCCACCAGATGGAGGAACACCACCACCATACTCTCCTCTGATCGGTTTCATCAATCTCGCTCTTTCGCGTATCCAACTGTTTTTTCGAAAAATTTCAAACTTCTAATACAAAGGATACACTATCAGAGTAGATTTTGAAAGAAATAAATTCTTTGCGCTGGTTGAAGAGAACATTTGAATAAAAGAGAGCTCAGAAGAATATTATGAAGAGTATATTTATCCTCTGGGGAGAGTGTTTTCTATCAAAATTGCCGAATTATGACTTACCTAAGGGCTATTTACGTTACACATTCGTAATCAAAATTAAAAGAGACAAAACCGTTTGGTACCTTCAACTTAATTTTGACGTCATCGATTACAGAACCATTAGTTTATGATTTTGAACACTGATGAATATTAAAACAATAATTGAATTTATATTCAATTTTTGAACCATAACGTGGGTGAAAACACCATAAAGATAATTAATTTGGTGAGGAGTAACCCGACATTATCATGTGGTCCCGTGAAAGATGGATTTATACAGTCGAGAAATCGCTTTCAAGAAGATTTTGAAGATAAAACTGGCATCAATGTAATTATTCAACAATCTGGCAATACACAACAAAGTTAGTTTTACGATTTACGTACATTTTCTTCTATTTATCATCTGAAATTTCACTTGAACAATGATTTTTTTCATTTATCAATGTTCACTATAAATTATCTTGATCTCAAATGCCCATCTGAACATCATCCAGTTTAATCATATTGTTAATAATATGTTAAACTAATTGTTGAATTAATTTATTTTCAGTTATATTAAGTGGCGAATATCGCGGCTTGCAAATCAGCGCTGTCGATACGTCAGTTGGAAAGACGGTTGGAAAGTTTCAAATTCATCCAAGTCAGAGTTCAAAACTGATTTTCTTGTCAAAAACCTCAATTTGGACATTTTGTGCGTTAAATAACCGATTTAGTCGAACTCTTATGTCAGTCATCAGCACAAGTTTCGTTTGTTAAAGTGCCAAAGTTCACGGGACTCTGTTCGACACTCGTCCGAAAAGGTCAAAAAATTTGGCGAATCACGATTTTACTGGTCCGGTCAATGTACACCAAATGTCCGATTTATGATTTACACTTCACCTGGAATGGAAATAGGAGAATGGTCAACCGCACAAGATAGTCTTGACTGGGATGCTTTAGAGCTTGAATGTATTGGTACAAGTAATAGTGTCACACAGGCAACAATGATTGAGGATGATAATCAGCCAATGCCCATGATGAAATCAGCAGGGATCGGCACTAAAATTCTCCCAAAATCTCCACGAAAATATCAACCAAGAGCAAGGGTATGAATAAGTTCTCTTTAATCAGACTAAGTCTCTTTATAAAATATTTTAGACACCTGATGCAAATTGGGGTAGTTGGTCGGAGTGGTCACAGTGCGAGGGCAATTGCGAATATACAGTTTCTGGTACTCGTAAACGCGAGCGGGCTTGTCTTAAAGCTGGAAGAAAAACAAGAGATAACGATTGTTATGATAATGGCAGTGGTAATTCTGTTGAAATTGAAAATTGTGGTGCTGATGAGCGCATATGTCCGGGTATGAAACTTAGATTCATGTTCGCATACAAAAACCAATCTAAAAATTTCATTTAAATTGTTAAGAATGGTCATCATGGGGCAAATGGTCGAGTTGTACAAAAACATGTGATTCTGGAACCAGATATAAAGTTCGTTATTGTGTGCTTGGTGGGCCTGATGATTGCGAAGGACCAGCTAATATTGAGGAAGAATGCAATACGCAACCTTGTGATGTCGAAAAGAAAGAATGCAAAGATAATTATTCATTTTGTCCCGACTGGCAGTAAGTTTAGGCGACTTTTCACACCTTCTCGGATCACCTTCCGAAAAATAATGTTTTGATATGTTTGATATGTTTAGAAAACTAAAACTTTTCAATTTTAGAAAGGCAAATTATTGTGAAGAAGTTTATACAACGTGGATGGCAACAAATTGCCGGTTAAGTTGTGGTAAATGCGAACGAAAAATTCCAAATGCAGAATGCAAAGATGCTTACGATCAATCGTGTTGGAGATGGACCCGTGATGATAAATGTAATGATCGAGAATCCAAGGAAAGTGTCATTTTATATTTAATTCGCAGGTTTTTACAAAGATTAACTGCTGAATCTATCCCGTTAGATTTCAGTTCGTTAGTAACTAAAGTCTAAAGAGGATCTACTAACCCCATTGACCTCAAAGATAGAAAAATTTCATCCTGGAATTCATTAAGATTAAGTAATTCAAGACATTTTGACAGATCAGATCATTTGTGCGCGAAAAATGTATGAAAAGTTGCAAGCTGTGTGGTAACTAGTAATGAAGATGTACAAAGTGCTCTCAATATGCGTTTCATTCTTTTAAACAGAAAACACTCTTGCCCAAAACCCATAATACCGATTTGGTTTGATTTCGACAAACGAAATGCAAAAATATGAAATCAAACTTTTATAGACCCTTATCCACTTACATGGTGTTTAATAGAGGCTAAAATTGTAAATAAATATCTGAAATGTTTCATAATTGTCTTTTGAATTTTAACAGTCACAATACGAAGTGGTTATTTTTAACCAAATGACCCTAAAATGACCCTAAAATGACCGAAAAAATGAATTTACCATAAAAGTAATGGTTTCACCAGGACAACCCTTTGAAGACTTTTTAAGTCTTGAAGTCAAGGTGGTTAAAAATAACCAGTTCGTATTGTGACTGTTAAGCGAGTTTTATGTGTTCATCATATACAGTAAGTTATATGACTATGTTAGAGATGATTGTCTTCAACTTGATTTAAAACATAATTTATGTAGTACGAAGACCAAATTCATAATCCTTTGCATATTATCTAATTGGCTCATTTGGTTTAATTTTTGCGTATTTTAGTCACATTTTGTACGTATTTATCACATCACTGGCGGACTATGCCCATATTACTGTATGTACTATCTCAAACTGTACTATTAAATGGCTTGCCTCCTTTTGCCCTTTTGTGTAGACACCAATTTACTCAATAAATTAACCATTTGATGAGTTAATTTATAACTTCAGTTGCTGAATAGAAGCTTTTGGTTGTGGCAAATCATTTTCCAATTAACTTAATTGAGATTTAAACCGAATTATAATGAAAGAAAAAAGAACAAGGAGGAAATCTGTTACGATCACTTTTGATGGAAGGTTAACTCCTTGAATATATAATATATTATACCATGAATTATGGCCCATGATATATTATTTCATCCTAAGTATACTATTTGCCAGATAATGTAAATATGCAACATATTTATAAAGACTACATAAAATTGGTTAATAGCGAAAATCGCATATAAAGCGAAAAATAAGTTATAATACAAATCTCATGAAAAATTAAGGAAGGTGTTCAATTGGATCACTTTGATGAACCAAATGAGCTTACACCACTTCTCAAAAATGTTCGTAATACAATTTTAGCCTGTATAGAAAACCCTATCGATAAAAATTAATTTATACAATGAACCATTAATTAAATTGTCACTAATCTCATGGATTCCATAATAAGGTTCGAAGAGACGGAGCTTTACTGGTAGATTCAAAAAGTGGCAGTCCGATCAAACCAATCCCTGGTACGGTTGTTGGTGATCCATTTCGAACATCATATCCAGCATTTCAAGTTGGAACTGGTGGTCCGTTTCCCGGGAAAGATTAAAAATAAGGCATGAATATTGTAACATATGATGTGTCAAAATGTGTTGAGTCGAATATAAATCAAAATCAAAGTCTATTACAAAAGTACTTTAGACGTCAGGTCCCTCTTCCCTCTGTATACTCGTCTTAACTCAAGAGAAATGCAAAGTCATTTGATTAAATAATTTGAAAAATGAGCACTCACCGTTGAAAAATTCTAGGCAGTGAATGTATAAAATAACTTTATATGATCGAAGACTAATTTGTTAAGAGTTTAACACTCTCGTCAATATCATTATGCCGATCAATAGAACCCTGTGGTTCCAATCAATGATCTGGGTCCATTGGACCCGGTCCAGTCTTGCAAGATCTTGGTCATTCCATAAACAAAATACATAGGCTTTCTAACATAGTTAGCGATCTTTTCTTTAACAAACTGGATCCATGTCAAATGAAAACTTTGATCAGAATAGTTACCCCTGTGAGTAAGGTTGTGACATGGGTGTGCATAAGGGTGTGCATAAATCTAGCAATCAATCATTAGTTTTATAACGTATATAAATTAAAGTTTAATCTTATTGAAGTTCTATACGAAGATCTTCTTTGGTTTCAGTTGGAAGTGGGGTTGGACTCACACTAACAAAGAGAGGCTCAATGGAATCACGATTTAGTTTGACTGCGCCAGATACGACATTATTGCCTTGGATTTTGGAATGTAAGAGATTCATATGAGTTCAGCAATGAAATTGTTGTTGGGTTTGATATAGTCTATATCATATAGGATATAAGTGCTGAGCTTTGGAACAAATCTAGTTGAAACCAATCTATGGAATTTCTTTATCTCAGAATTGGATTTAATGCTAGTTATTTTTCTCATATTTTGAGACAATACTGATGCTTGTCAACAAGGTTTATTTTAATTGATCTAATTTTAGAAATAAAACTCCCTCTTGAAAGCAACGGTAGACTTAAACAGTATAGATTATTCAATAATTATTTTGCTTATTTAATCAACTTTACTCATTATTCATATAGATGGGTCGTTGTTTAATACAGAAATAGAAACGAATGTTTCAATCTCTGAAAGACAATCGTATCAGCACTTGTCATCTCTACCCAAATTGCTTTTCTTGTTTTTTATTGGACTGGATATAATGTTATTTTTCAATCAGATGTACTTGGTCAAGCCATTTGGGTTTTGGGTTTACGAATTTTTTATACTTGTCATTTTCATTCAAATTTTTTAACAGAAATGTGAAAACCAAGAAAGGGTGGACTACTAGGATTCGCATCTGGTGTAGCTGCTTTAGTTGCAATGAAAACACAAAGCGAAGATTTTCCAATTTTCATGATTTGGAACGGATTTCAATAATTTTCTTTTTGAGTCCATAGGAGGGGGTTTGGGTCCGAATCATAAATGGGTAACACAAATGAATTCCGTTTAAGTCATGCTACATTTGCTTTGCTTTCACCAATGATGTGTATGTTGGTTGTTCCCGTAATGTGTCACACCGTTATAAGTAGGGCTGCTGACGGTAAGAACACATATGTACCTGAGAGGAATTTCTAAATCTTGAGCCCACTAAAGGTCAAAGTTTACTAATCAGTCTAGAAGACAAGACATATAATTCATATAAAGGTAATGATATATGTTATTTAAGAGTGGCAGAATATTGAGCATGGAACAACCGTATTTCTTTGCACAATTTTCAATATTTTAATAATTTCCCTCATGGCTATCGTCGGACTCATTATTTTTGTGACGCAGAATTATAAATGCTGTTGCAGTAAAAAACGATATAGAACTGTGAATGTTCTTCCCTTCTAAAACATTATGTCATTCGTTTGTTATGAATCATTGGGAACTTATTTTCTGTAAAAAGACCAGAAGCGGAACACTTCACTTGAAATATTATGTGAAAGTAGTTTGAACTTGAAATAAAAATCTCAAATCGTTTCGAATCACTAAATCTCTAGTATTCATGATCTCTAGAGTAACTCTCAAATTCTACTTTCAGTTACTTTATGAGTGCACTTTATGACTTTTGACCCCTCTAAGCACTTTAAAAATCATTTGATTACCGTCATATCACCGTCACCATGTCCGACTGATCCAAGGCAATTCCCACTCTATTCCCTCTTTGGAGATTTTTCATTGTGCCCACGAATTACGAAGTTGAAATGATTGTTTGTATAAGCTTAATTCATTTCTGATCTCACCGAATTAAAAAATGAAAATCGAAAATCGCTTTTCATCTGTTCTCATTCTTTCATTGTCATTCAATGTGCAGATGCTTTTGTCTTGGTAAGTTAAAATACAGGTAATTTCTAGATCCTATCCCAAAAAATGCAATATTAACTCCTATCCGTGATTTGTGGACGAAAAACTCACATTTTGGGAATATCGTGGAGCGTCATTTGTGGACAAAAACCCACATGTAAGAAACGAAATATGTTCCTTGGAAATATTATTATCTTGGAAACACCACTATGAACTTGGAAAAATCAATATTAACCTAGTAATAAACTCGTATATATTGTGTAAAAAGCGACTGTGGATTTTTTGTCCACAAATGACGCTCCACAGAGTTCCCAAAATGTCCCAGATAGGGTTTAAAGAACCCTGCCTTTTCGTGCAATATTTTCAAGGCTTTATCCAAGTTTAGTTAAAGGGGTCACACATTACAGTGGAACAACCGGTCATGACCTTGCACACATTTTAGTGGAACGCTTTTATATGGTTTTGCATGTTCGGTCATTTAATTTTCAATATAACTATCGGGTTTTTGGTGCCTGAAAAGATTATTCCGAAATATCCAAAAGGGTCAAAATGAAAAGAGTGGAATTGGCTTAAGTGTTCTCAGAGCCTAAATTCAGGACAATCACTTGAGATGATGGGATTAATAATTGTTGTAATCACTCACTTAGCCAGGGTTAATTGATAATCTATGGACACAATCATCCATAAAAACATGTTTGAAATATATTGCTAATTTAGCGTGCACTCGACTGGTTAGAAAATGTTCAAAACTTAAACATCACAGTAGTGCGATATAATGGAGAATCTTCAACCACCATCATGTGATAATCTCGGATTCGAAAAACAAAACTCTGTAAATAATGCCCATTAATTCGAAACGCTGACATCGAAAAAGTTATTCAAAATTTTAGACTTTAAGTTCTGCGCAAGAAGATTGACTGCAAATTATAAGGAACATTCAACGATGTAACATGTATTTTGCTTTTAGACGACAATTAAGATCAATGTTGCCTGATATATTTGAGCTCTTCCGGTGATTTGAACCGGTGCATCAAAATGGTCATCATAAGCATCACTGAAAAGAGTTGAATGAGTCTAATCCGCTCTTATCTCTATATTTCCCAGTGACGCATTTTCTCAGATTGCCTCCAAGGGCGGTGGCGTATATGAGCTCAAACGCTCTTCCGCTGTGGTGCCCCAAGCGAGTCCAACTTCCGTAACAAAATTAAGCTTGTTGTTTTTACATGAGTTTCGAATAAGTAATGTTTTTACGTTTTTGGTTTATTTAAACTGTTATTTTTGAGAATCATTGTTGATTTAGCAACGCTTCTGATATGAATCAAGCAAATAATAATTCCATCGAAGACTCGCCGCAAGAGGTAATATATCTGATAGTTATAATGTCATGTTCAAGGAAAAGGTTGTCTGTTCGAAGTCAAGACAAATATATTATCGTGAGATCGAGCACGATTTCGTGTGTGGTCAAATCATTTTTCGTGAAAAAATCGTGCTACTTTAAAGTAGCTAAAGTGGGTTAAAAAGTGGGTCATTTCTTATTAATATTTTATAAATCAAATGATATGTATTTTTTCACTTTTACTCAAATCCACTGATACAAATTTTGAATATGTTTAGGTTTATAATGAATCCGAATATATTACAACGACAAGCAGTGGTCGAAAGCGTAAACGACCAATCCAGAGAGGAAAACCACCATATTCATACATAGCACTTATTGCAATGGCAATTGCGAGTAATTCTGAAAGAAAACTAACACTGGGCGGAATTTATAAATTCATCACAGAGAGATTTCCATTCTATCGGGACAAAAAAGACAAAAAATGGCAAAATTCAATCCGACATAATCTCACATTGAATGATTGTTTTATGAAACTGCCACGTGAAACTGGAAAAGTAAGCATATTTTCATATCTACCAAATCGTAGTACCGATACAAATCAGAATTTTACAACTACCTAAACAATTACCTAGGTCAACATATATGATTTGGAAAAATACTTTAACACACTTTTAAGCCGGGAAAAGGAAATTACTGGAGTATTGATCCGGCTGCTGAAGACATGTTCGATAATGGCAGTTTTTTAAGGTATGTTTGATTAAATATGAGATATCAATAATGATTGAAAAGAAAAAATTAGCCATTTTTCGAAATAAATTTAAAAAAGAATTTTAAATCTAGGAGAAGAAAACGATTCAAAAGAACAGACGACGAGAAAAAAGTATTGAGATCGTATCTCCATGGTGAACAAGGAGCACTTCATGCTGCTGAGCAGATGTTCCGCGCACAGCAACATTATACACCAGGTAATTTACAGTTGGTGATACCAATGTACATATCTTTACTAAGGGATCGTAAAAAAATCTTCAATTTTTTCGAGTTTGAGCCTGAGTTTTGCCCACCTCAGAATATTAACGAGTCTCAGTTATATTACAGAGTCTCAGAAATCGACTGGTAAACCGTTTTTGAACGATGGCGTTTTCGAAAATTAGTATTTTTCACTGTTGAAAATCGTTTGCAAAAAATTTCGCATTTTCTAAATTAGCTTTTATGAAAAGAAGAAACCGTAATATAAGACTCATTTCAAATTATAGATTCTGATTACAAAATATATGGAAAATCGTTTCAAAACAATTTATTTTATAATTTAAAATAAGTCTTATATTTGCAAACAATTTCCAACAGTGGAAAATGCGAATTTTTCAAAAATGGTTTTCTCCAGTCGATTCCCCTTATAGTCTAATTTGGATTTAGACGCGCACGGAAATCGCAAACAATCAACCATAAATAAAAATTGATTTTTTAGTTTACGGGCAGCAATATTACTACCAAAATCCGTATTTTGTTGGGCCAACAGTTGATCAAAGTTGCCTTCAAATGCCTCCAGAGCAGTCTGGTCTACCAGAGTCCGTCCCATCAAACGAGGGCCAACAAGAAACTGTATTTGATTATTATATACCACCACCCGATATGATGACATCTCCAGGACACATGACGTCATCAGAAAGTCAAGATTCTGAGCACAGAGGACAAGTGAATTGCTCAATCAATCCGAATACATCATCAGATTCAAGCTCGGTTGATCCTAATTTATATCTTAAAACAAGCAATGAAAAGACCGAAATCACTGAACGAATGTCTTACGATCTAAATGCAGGTCCCTCTGAAATAAATCTACCTCCGGGACATGGTGGCGTTCTCACTGATCAAATTCATTTGGATGATATGCAATATTGTGAGTCAAGAGTCAATTCTTTTTCGCCAGACAGTCATTACGTACCAGTACTCGCCCAAAATGACTTTACTCGATTTCAAACAAATCAAAATTACTGTACATTTCAATACTAACAGTATATAAATATCCATCTTTAATAAAACTTTCAACATTCCTCACTCAATAATCATTATATTGCAATTGTATAGCTTATTTATCAATTATTAACAGTTACCCTAGTAGGGTGACCCTACTGAAATACTTGACGGTAAAGTCTTTACCTCTGACCCTACGGTTAGGCTTTCTAGAAACAAGGGTCTAATATCCAGGACCATGGATGCGCGGACCGTCTGGAGTCCAGGACATGCAAATACAAATCTGTTCGGCGAACAGAGTCTCTTTGTGATGAAACTCACAGTCATGCCGGATGATTTACCTATTTCCCGTGCACTCAACTTAGAATTTTTTATTTCGGCATTGAACACTGCATATCAAAATACGTATATTTAAATTTGAATTTAGAGGTTTTTGGTTGTGGAAGTCCTAACTGTAGGTTTAATTTGACCTTGGACTGTTAGTAGTAACCGCCTTCTTTACAGTGACGTCTTTTGAAAAGTAAAAATTAAATGGAATTTCGGCGGATGGTTCATTCGAATTTCAAAATAATATGGTTTAACAACGAATATGACGAACTTATCATCAAATACATTACCGGAAAAGGAAAAGACGCAGGAAAAATAGTCATTTTAAAACCACACTAAAGTTTCCCACCATAAGTCAAGCTACAAATACACCAGTTATGTACCAGCTAAGACATGCCTGAGTTATAAATAAGTTATATAATATAACAAATTGTATACAGTTTTGTATACCAGCTTTTAACTTTTCAAATTCAATTTCCGTGTCGGGACTGTTTGAAGTTTTTTTATGCATGTTTGGATTATGTGATGGCAAATTAAAATTAAATTAATTATAATTCAAAAAGTTAATCAAAATCGATGACTCAGCTTAATCCTGCTCTTTTGCTAATATTATTTAAACTATGAGTTATTGCAGGTTCAGTTAATAGGTTTAATTCTGATTAGAGATAAGTGCAGTAGTCAAAGTTAAGTGCAGTATGAGTTGAAGTCTCATTTGAAAATGCAGCTTGGAAAGGAATATGCACGAGGAAATTTTAATGCACGATTTTCAATAATAATACTTCTTAGTGGGAAGAGATTCCCATGACAATTAATAAACATGTTTAAAAAATCAAGGATTATGACCAGGATTCAGGATACGGGAAGGAAGTTTTTAAGGGAAAGTATTGCGAAGAAAATCCGTTGCATTCTTGATTGTTCTAATATATTCATGGATGGGCACGGTGTGGCACTCGAATTCTCTTTGAAGCCAAAAAGGCATGTATGATTGAAGTGAGGAATGCGCAGAAGCAAATACATGTAAAACAAAGGATTCTCAGCGTCGTAGCTCGACATAATTTGCCGGAAAGATACCAGTTACACCACGGCAAGAGCCCTTCCACCAACCCTAAAATATAAATATTCTTTAATATGGCCTTTTAAGAACAGAATTGATAATTAATGCTTAATTAACAGTTAATAAGGCTGGGATTTTATTACTCAACCTGACTCAGAAATGGACTTTTTATACATTAGGATTAAATAAGCGTGAAGAACGAAGTTGTTCAATTCAAGATTCATGTAATTGTGACGTTGACAGCCATAATGGACACTAAGATCTGAATTCGAATTCTGAAGGCTGGCATAAGCCTACTGTCAATATATCGTTATTACGTAAACACTTAATTTTGAATTCCATACGGTATGGACCATACCGACGTATCAAATCTGGTGAAAGACTGATACTAGAGTGGGTTTGACGTTTTCCGTCGGTTGGTCGGGCTGGTTAAAATTTTGAAAATTCCAAATGTATTTCATTTATCATGAAATAGATTCTTATCTTGGAGAATTTCGAAATCTTACGAAGTACCAATTTCATCCCATTTCATAGAAATTAGTTGAGCCGCCAAGAAAAGTACTTAGCTGATTTTAAGTATGGATGTTTGTTGATCACGTCCTAAGTTATGATTCGAAACACATTTCGCAAAAGTAAATGGTTTTTACATTATCCTCATAACATCGTGAATATGCCTATTTACATGAATCATACCTCATCTATCATTTCAATGTCGGTTATTAATTCGCCAGGATCAAATGAAATTTCGTCATCGTCTTCGGCTTGATAATCCCAGAGAGCCATTGCAGTTGGTAACGCCTAAATAATAATGTATTAAGGGTATGGTCTGCAATTTAATTAATCAAGAGACGATTAAAGGGAAATTAGCATTACCGCCCGAGGCACTTAAAGCATTTCACATTGCAATAAACTTTCTAAAGAGTCTGATTTCGTAATCGAGATTCGTTATCAGACTTTAAGTCAAGGATAAGAAAAAGCAAAGAAGTCAACTTAAACAAAAACATCTTGAATACTGGTTCTAACAATATGGCTTATTATATAAATTGATGAGATTTTGGTTTGACGATTGAAGGTGTGTAATAATCAGATAAACGCTTCTCAACCAAGTGAAATACACACACAGAAAACTTACCATATCTTATTTAAGGGATTTGAAATGAATCTGTGAAACCGAAAAATGGCGGAAATTTGTTTATCAATTTCCGATTAGACGAATCGGAAAATGCTCATGCAAAAAATTGAGTTGAATCGTAAAAATTAGAAGCATAGTGCGTGTCCTTTATAATGTTATTATAAAATCTCAAAATATGTTTTGACCAAAAACTTTGTCGATTTCATTTTTAGATTCGGTCAAATAGATTTAGAATTTTCGACCATTTCGGCATTATTTCACCAGTATTTCAAATCAAAATTTTAAAATACAAATTTTGAGAGTTAATGAAATAATTAAATAATGTTTATAATGAAATAATTTGGTTAAAATCGGTTTCGATTCGATTTGAAATCGGCATTGACGCAGTGAACCTGCCCGAGGCTAGTGTTGGTGTTATTTCTCAAGCAACTCTTTTACTCACCACTGGGGACGTCGCCTTCTATTCGAACGTTTCATTATTACGATTTCGACTGCAACTATTCTACCCGTCGCGGTCCGTACAAATAAAAGAGATTTTTCGAAATTGAAATGAAAAACTAAAAACAAATGTGCCTCAACTAAAGAGATGATCCACCCATAGGTGATGAATATAGAGATTTATTAGAAGTAAGAAGTGTCACAATCACTGGGAATCCGAACGGTGCCGGGTCGAGACTCGGAAAACAATTTGGAGACCTGCCGTTAGCTCAAAAGATTGCTAAAATTGTGTTTGGTGCCCACGTGGCGACGGGAGCCACCTTGTGGCCTCGTAGACTGAAGTCATTATTAGGAATGGGGGTCGCAACGTTTCGTCTCGTTGCGGCCCTATTAACAATTCTCGGTGTTTGGATAAACTTGGACACATTTTTTTACCTTCGCTCAAAGCAAGGATATGACGCCGTTACAGATGTTTTTGGTGCAAACAGGCCAAGGCGACCAAATTCACAACCCACAATTCCTCAGTCACAAATACAAATTGAACCCACAGGTTCGGATCATACATTTTAAGATAACTATTAGATAAGTTTGATTATTTTTCAAATAACTTTAGTATCCACAAAATATTAACGAATCATATGAAGCAAATGATAGGCTACAGAGTGTGTAAAATTGAAAAGAACGATAAAAACATATATTTTCTTTCATTTATGTTGAAAGTCATTACTATGCACTAGAAAATACTAATTTAAGTGCGGGAAATAGTTGCCTAGGAATGTCTCTCTGTGTCACTCACCCAATTTAAAATGTATAATTATCGAGAGGCCTATATTAAATCATAAGCTAGAATAATGGTGGGTTCGGAGCATTCCCTTTTCTGACAATTTACATATTCAAATGGATTCTAAACTAAGGATTCTTAGTTCAGTCTGGTCTTGCTTTAAATTCTCGACCGCAGTCCATCCCAGTTTGAACATCCGATAGTGATCTTATAAAGCTTCTTTATTATTGTCTATAATCTACAAGCAGTGAGTTATGCGTATTGATATCGTATACGGTGTAGAGTATGATTTACAAAGTATTTATACTGAAGCTAGGCGTATTTGAAACGTGTTATCCATTGCTATATTATGTATAAACAAATAAAATCGGTGGAAATTATTCTAGTTTTGAAATTAAACTTATCGTGGCGTTATGACCGACTCCACCGGGTAAGAAATTGTTCGAAATTCAGCCTCTTTGAATTAAATAGCGTTATCAGTCAGGAACTGTCTTTGACAAAGAAATAATAGATCTATGTTCTTCGCGACAATCATGTGAGTTTCGCAAGTTTTTATGACGGTTTACTTCTCAGAAGTTCTGAGACAACCAAAGTTTCTTTTCATTTATGTCATATAATTTATATAGGGAAAAGTATGGCAAAATTATTTTTTATCGGCAGTTTAGACCGCAAAATGCTGATAAACCATAATGCACATCTCCAGTAGCACGTTCACCAGTCTGATAAGAAAACGAAGTTTGTATTTAAAAATACATGAAGTATCCAACATACATTAGTTTTCATGTCATACGATATTTTTAATGGTCAATGAATAAGATACATACAATTTATAATCTAATATCATTAAATATATACGAAATTATAAGCCTAAATCAAATAGTATTTTAAAAAATGATCCAAAATTAAGTTGTTCCCGAAACGGCTAGACCAACTGAATACGAAGATGACCCAGTGGTTCGACAATCTGATCCCACACAACCGTTTTATCGAACTGATCCCAAACGTTACTTAATTCCACTATTATCAATGGGCCCCAATAACCAGCTGGAAGGATTTCTGGAGTCCGTTTTTCTTGCAATCAAACTGAATCGCACCTTGTGCATTCCTCCATTTTATAAACACAAGACGGATGATTTTTCTGAAGCTGTTTCTTCAAACTTAAGATTGGATACATCTGAACTCTCCAATCTAATGACAATCTGCGAAACGCACGAGATTAAGCAAAACTGCCCAAATATTGACACGGTCTGGGTGGGAACCAGCGGGATATCATGTGGACTCGCCCTCCAAAAGAGGTACAACGTTTTCACGCAAAACGTTGGAATAAACCACTGGTATTCACCATCGAAATGTCGCCCCTTTGATGGTATACCATTATATCCAAGTGAAACTCCCGGAAAATTTCAAGTCCGTTCAACAGCCAAAACAGACATGGTGAAACTATTTAATGATGATATATCTGGAAACTGTGTTATATGGCTATATCCATTTCATACAATATCAAACTTTCGATCAGCTGTTATGAGTCATCTCCTACATAAAAATGATCCTGGTGATAGACAATTGGCGGTCGATGTTGTTAAACATGTGAAAAGACCAGAAAAATTACGTTCATTAGTGACCCGATTTTTAGCCGATAAAGCCGCCGGAAAACCAATAGTTTCTGTACATTGGAGGTATGATCAACAAGATTGGTTATTACATTGTGACCGATTACCAGATGGACAAGCCGATAAATCATGCCGGAATGTAGCTCAAATGCTTGAAAATCCATCACTTGCTGTAGACAACTTTAGAATATTTTTGAGAGGTATACGAAATTCATTACAGCGTGACTTGGTCGTTTACATTGCTGCACCTTTGGACGAAAATATTATGAGTTCAAAGCTTATTGAAGCTATTCACGAACTTAATGAAACCCCTCTATCCTCTAAAGAACTCCTGCCATATCTGATTGAAGAGGGTTTTAGTCAGAGCGATATTCATGACGTATTATCGACCACAGAACAAGAGATATGCTTTCAAAGCCATATCTTTCTATATTCTCAAATATCCACATGGTCATTCAATTTGGTATATCAGAGAAAAGTAGATGGCAAAAATTCAATTGACAATTTTTATGTCTTTGGGGGTCAAGCCGTCGCCGCTGCTACGCATCAGGCGGTTGAATACTTCAAAGAAATAAACTTCACTAAAACTTGATTCAAAAGGAAAAGGATGAACAGCACATCTCACACAATCCTTTTTATCAATATCTGCCCATCTTATTTTATTCTAATGCAAACTTGTGAATATAAACTAGAAAAATGATAAATACCTCAATTTTGATTGGTGCAGGTGCTGGTGGTGTTGGAGCTGGTGGTGCCGGAGGTTCTTGGTAGTAGTTAGGTTCAGCATACGCCTGCTTAGGTGGTTCAGAGTAAAGATTATTCTAAAAAGAATTGTTTCATTGTATTTCGGATCGGCTATTATAGAGAGTTTGGAATGTTTCGAAAATCTAATTTTTCTTAGCCTCTATCGTAACATAAATAATTCAACGTGACTTCGATCTCTTATTAGATATTTGTTAACACGATATTAAAACTCACTTCTTTGGGAGGTGGTGGTGATTCATATAAGTTTTCATCCTCCCAGTCATCATTTTGATTTGTCTCTGTTGTGGATGGGAGAGGTGCTGGGTGGCACTAATTGTTCAGGAGCAGGAGGACAAACTTGAACAGGTGGTTCCTGAATATAATAATATTAGTTTATGACTCAAAGAAGTAAAAACTCACTGGTTCATATCTTGGAACTGCACTTGGGGCTTTTTGTGGTTCAGGGATACGTTTCACTGGTTCCGGGATTTTTTTTACTGGTGGTAAAACTGGCGAAGGTAGTGGTGGTTCAACTATAGGTTGAGATTGAAAACGAGTTTCAGCTTGAGCTTGTGCACGTGCTCTTTCAGTAGCTCTTCTCTCTTCTTCTTTTCGCTGAGCTTGATCCGCAGCCATTCTACTTTGCTGACTTTGGCGTCTCAGTTCAGCTGCTTCTTCTGATTGTTTCAATGCCATTCCCTCAAATCTATCTTTCAAGCTTTTTGCTCGGATCTTGTCGGGCAAATCAGGTCTTGGGGCATTTCCGGGTATTGACTTTTGAGGTTCGTCCCAACCAAGAGCAGAGTTATCCTGACGATCTTTCATTACTCCATATTTTCCACCAAATCCAGTGCTTAATAATTATCATTAAAAAACAATTTTCATTTCATCGTATAATATGGTATTACACCAACCTATAATCGGTTTGTGATTCATGCTTGGCGAGTTTTCCCACGTGATCAAAGCCCAATGCCGATTTGTCTTGCTTGTCTTTTTCGACACCAAACTTGCCACCAAACCCTTTTGAATAATCAACCTGGGATTCATGCTTTTGCGTTTTTCCGTCATGTTCCCATCCAACAGCTGATTTATCTTAAAATAATTTCAATAAAGTTGTTCGAAATTCAATCATTCAATTAGATTCTTGTTTTAACTTCACCTTGTCTATCTTTCATAACACCAAATTTACCACCAAAACCAGTAGAATAATCTTTTTGTGAATAATGCGCTGTCTTTTCTTTCACCTTATTATGATAATGTCATATTTTTTCTTCTAAAATTAAAATATTACCTTTACATCTTCTTTAACAACATCTGATATAACTTTAGTCTGAACATTATCACCATGAGTTCTGGCAGCTCTCAATTGAGCTGTTACTGGTTAACATGAATTCCTCAAAGTCAACTGGCCGAGTTGATATTTTATCTTCAATTCATAGTAATATCAACCATTCCTTTATCATCAACTTCATTTTCATAATCTGGATTAGTGTCCCAATCGTCCGAATCGGAATCATTCGTAACAGAAACAGATCTCCCTGCTTGAGCTCTCCACATTTCTATAGGATATTAAATAGATTAAAAAGTGGTTAAGGGTATCATTGCGGGCAGTGAAATTAAAAATGCTTTATAACATTAAAGTTTGTTGTTGTGATAACTCAAGAGTTGTTTTCGCCATAACGATCGGACTTGGTTGACTATCAGCAAAAATATCTGTAAGACCTTCTTTGTCAAATAAAGCACTCGGATGCATTTCGATTTCACCTGGTCCTTTCTTTGTAAATGACTAAATAAATTTTGTTGGGTTTCTCTCATAACACGAATACTTTAAACCCTTACCAAAACGCCCAGGGCTTTTAAATCCTGGCTTAAGACCAGTTATTTCCCCTGTGATAACTTTCCGATTAAAGACTTACAATAGAATCTGATCTCTCTTGGGCATATACTGATAGAAACTTGAATGTTGTAGCATCATTTGCAGAAACATCATATCCTAATACTTCTGCAACCATTTCTCGGTATGTTTGAATCTTTTGCCTAAAATTATAAACAGGAATAAATGCGGTTCGTGAAAAAGGTTAAAAAAACTATGTCACTTACTGTGCAACATCTAAAATTTTTTGTTTAGTTTTTTCTTCATCAAGTAGTTTCTTTTTCAGTTCGTCGACTTCAATATTTGATGCAGGCCCAGCAGTTTGTCTCTCTTTTTAGATTCAAAAATAATTAGACTAAGTGCAAGATGTAGTCATAATCATCTGATTTTCTTGCTGAATCATCTAGCGGTATGTTTATGAATCATGCCTTGTCTCAGCAGCGCCACCTCTTGTCTTAATTTTGTGATTTCAATCTCTGACTTTTTCTTTTTCGAATGTGTTGGATTGAATCTGTAAGAATATAATCTATCTTTTCGTGGATCAATATTGCCGCGAATACGCATTTCCTGGATAATCTCATGCTGTTCAACTGACTTTGCTTCTAATTGCTTGATTTGATCGCGTAATGCTGATACATCAACGTCACCTTTGCGAAGTGAATTAAACCCCTTGAACAATCTGATGATTCATAAATTTTGATAGATTTTAGATTTCACATGAAAATCACTCGAGCCTTGAATTGCACTTTGTGATAGGTTAATATCTCGTTTAGTTTCCTCCAAGTTCACTTTTAATGTTTCAATTCGTTCTTGCCATGCAGTACTTCTAGATTTTTCTACAGCCAACTCTGCTTTTACTTTCCCTATTTCTTCAGTTTGAGCAAATTCCCTCACACGCATACCGCTTTCAACGTTTCATCGCAATACTAATTCTATATATACATATTAAATGCTCTTTAATATCATTCTGAGACCTAATAAACGATCGTTTTGGTTTGAAACTATCCTTAATTCTGATTCTAAACGCTTATTTTTATTATTGACCATTTGCAACTCTCCTTGAATTCTTTCATTTTCCTCTTCGAGTAAATCACACTTTGGCTGGATTCTATTTACTCTGGATTTCCACAATTTTTCGCTTTCAATGGCTATTGCTTTTTATTGGGTTTTAATACGAGGGAAAAATCTGAACGATCAAAAAGTTAAGATTTTAAAACCTTTCCTTTGTCTTTGGCCTGTTTTCTCAACTCAATATTTTCATTCTTAATCGCTAAAACTTCTTTTTCTAAGATTTTTACTCTTGCTGCATCATGACGAAAAGATTTAGAATATTCCATATCCATTTCCGCTTGTCGGATTTTCTTTTCTGCTATATCTTCCTTTATTTGGAGTGCTTCAAGCTCAACAATACGCTGCAAAGAATTTTCTAGTTTGACCTAAATAAACAAAATTAGATCTACAGAAATTGAGCCTTGTACCAGGCTCTTGTTTGGTCATAATTTAATGCATTGTAAAATATTACACACCTTATTATCACGTAATTCTTCGCGTAAAAAAGTCAGTTCCCTTTGATTAATATCTAGTTCTCTTTCATAATTTTTTGTTGTTCTTTCTTCAGATGCTTTTTGTTTTTGCAAATCTTCAAGCTTGGAAGTTCGTTTTTCCAGTTCTTCTCTCAAATCGGTCATCTCCTTCGTCCTCTCAGTTTTATGATCGAAGTAACGGTGACGGGTATTTGAAAGTTCTTTTTGAAGTGCTGATAAATCATCATTTTTAGACTGAAATGAAATATACAATTTTTTCAACTTCACTCAAAAACATTTTTTGACCATCAACGGACAATTAACGGTTTTAATGGTACCTTTAAATCTTGAGTCTTTTTAGCATCGGATTCTTTAAATTGACGAAGTCGATCCCTTAATTTTTGATTTTCTGAGCGTAAAGTTTGAATATTATCTTGTTTGAATACATTCATTATTTTCATTGAGGCTGGGTCTAAATTCAGTTCGCATGTTGGGCTATTCATATTTACCGATTTCTTGTCTAAAGATTGTATACTGTTGGACATGCTTTTTGAAGAAATCTTATTCGATATGAATCATGAGGTAAACATAGATGTGAAGGAAACATGTAAAAGTGGACAGTTTCTATTTCTGTCGAAAAGACAAAAAATAACCGATTACTCCAATGTGAATATATATTAGACAGTCATTGACTGAATCAGAAAGAAGAAATACAGACACAGTACGGATGGGGGTTGGGTTTAGTGGTGACATATTCGGTTAGACTAATCACAGTTATGGAATGCATTCAGATTAGACTTTATTAGAGTGGAAAACTGGATCAGAGTAATTGGTTCGACCAACTGGTTCCGGAGTGATATTATCCAATGATACGAACCACATTCGTGGAAGAGCGGGATCCTTCAAGAATAATCAAATAGTTATTTGTTTTGAATTTTCAGGCAGAATCAAACCTTTTTATTCGCAGAGCTCTCCGACTCAGCTTTCCGAGTTGGATGACTGGATCTACTAAATTAAAAAAATATATTTGTTTTTCTTTTATTAAAAAAATAGTTTTGGCAGGTTGGTGAGAGTAAGAGATTCATAATTTAGTGCATTGAATGCGCTTATACCTGGTTAAGGCATTAGGAGTGGCTTCTTGATGAGGTCGTGATTCTTCAATTTTCGTAGTCCTACGATCTTGACTACGCTCCGGATTCTTATTTGAACTAATTGAAGATAATTTACTTTTCATTTCTGCATTAAGAAGGCTCGATGCAGTCAACGTTGATTTTGTAACACTAGATGGTGGTATTGTTACCTCAGAAATATTTCCCTTGGGCGCCTCCCCTCCACTTCCAGCCCCATCATGTGGTGAATACCCTAGTCGCGAACCAACCAATGAATTGGTTGTACCAGCTAATTGAGTATTGGAATGGGCGTGAGTTGACGTCACGTGTGCGGGTGAATAATCTGATGTATGAACTACAGCTTGTGATTGAATATAATTGTTCATTTTGATTGGTTGATTTTGGGATTCGGATTTTTTTCTACTTCGGATGGGCTTGACAGGACTGTCGGTCAAGCTGGCGGACATATTACCAACCATGACATTATTTCTATCTGGCAATTTATATACACTAGGCGATTCTGCTAAACGACCGGCTATTCGACCATTTTCATTTGAATCCGTTAGATTATTAATTGAACCAGGTTTTGATCGCAGAGAATTTTTTCTTTTTGAGGGTGTTGGAAGAGTTGCATAGTTGGTCGGAACCGTACACTCCGTGGCATTTCGTAACAGAATCTCACTAAAAAACATTTTTTACTACCGTAAGAATAATAAGGACAACAAAAAATCATTATGATATCAGAGTTGCAACTATATTAGACTTACTGTAAATATAATTTATGATAACATCGCCAAATAATCATCCGTCTATAAGAGATGCAACTCTGAATCAAACCGTTCAAACCAAGAAATCATAAGTTGCAAATCATATATTTTACCGCTTTAGTGTTGCTCTTAATGGATTATGATATGCAACTCAATTATTTCATGTCGGAATGACTGACCTGGCCTTTACAAAAATACTTTTACCAAGAATGTCAAAATAAGGTCAAGTTTAAAAATTTTCTAATTATTAAATTCGAAGTCTAAAACGTACCTCTGATTTCCATCGGTGTCGTTTGGAACTTTTGGATACTTTGTAATAATTTGATTTTCTAGATTTTCTGGTTGACGTCCTGTCACAGAGATGACCGACCTCAGCGGCGAGTCCAGTGGTGACGTCATTGACTCTTGATGTCGAACACATTTGACCTCTTTCGAACTTCTGAATTTTCTCTTATCTTGACAACAAAAAAGTTTGATCCCGATTGATACCACTACCAAGAATATCAACAGCACCAGTAGAGCAATGAACACAATTGCATGATTATATGTAAAATTCCCTTAAAAATAGAATTAGGTCATAGTTGTAAAATAAGACCTTTCAAAAAGCTATTTATTATAGGTGACACATAATATAAATAAATAATTACCACTAAGAAAGTCATCAACTAGCTTGGGAATATTAAACTGGTTGGTCGCAGAGGTTTCCGAAGCGTTAAGGTTAGGTGTATCCGCAACACCTTCGCTCATCTTATCACCATTTCTTTCTCATTTCCTAAAAAATATATAAATTATAATTGCGTTTAACATTTTTAGATGACGTAGGGCAGTAGAATATAATTTTGGGGTTCAGTAAAATTATTCGACGGTTTCTTCTTCCTTGGTTTGTTTCCATTTTTTGGCCATTTCGAGGAGTTTTATATTTGGTTTTGCGGCTTCTTCCTCTGGGAAGATATAATCCCAGTACTCCTCCCATCCAGCATCGGCACCTGTATCCGTTGTCAATTGACGCCGTTTCTTTACACGTCGTGGCATTTGAGATTGTACGTATTTCAAATTAACCTAAAAATAAAATGAAATATATAAAAATGATATATTTGGAACTATAAGGGTCCATCTGAAAAGGTTTTTGAATAGAATTGAATGAATTGAGAAACGAAATGGTCGATTTTTGGTTAGAATAGGGGTGGATTTGCGGTATTTGTACCTCGTCATTGATTTTCTTTTCAAACTCGAGCCACTGTTCGAGTATCATCAGTCGTTCAGTTTTTTCGGCTCCGATATCTTTCAAGTGATCTTAATATAAAATCGAATGTGAGCTCAACTGTAGCTTGATTTGCTTTTGATTACCTGTTGCTTCACGGTATACATCTCGTGCCTGATAATATTCATCATTTTCGACTTCATTTTGGACGCTTAAAACATCAAAAAATCAATAATCCACAGAACAGACTCAATTAAACAGCAGAAGGCAATTTCTCTCCGAAAAGACGCCGTGAGCTGTTCGAAAGATTTTTAAGCGTCCAAACTCCCGACCTTGACTTTGTTCAAATTTAGCGAAAGCCAACCAAACTTTTGGATGTGATGTTCGTTCCAATAGTCGACTAAAATTTTGTAATCAGTAACTTCACAATAAATAGCCTATATGGTATGGTCAATATAGTATGTAACACTGTATGTTTCAAAATATCATATAATTAAGTGTGTAACTTTTAGCAATGGGAACAACAAAATGATACGATTTACCCAAAGCAATTAAGAATTTTGCAAACTTATTTATTGTTTCATGTCAAAGCTTATTTTGAAGTATAAACTTATCTTTAAAAAGTTTTTATGAGACTGTTGAATTCGAATAAAACGGGCCAGAGACTTTTGAAGAATACGGGTTTTCATCATACTCAAAATGACGTTCACAGTACGTATACCACATGAATATACAGCAGTTTATTACAGTACCCAGTGATATCCGTCATAACGCATAAAATATAGGATAAATTAAGATGAATTTTCTAGCAAGTCAGACGCACAAATGAAAAAATTGTGTAATTATTTAATAGGTAAATAATAACAAAATTGGACATGTTAAGTGTCCATGTTTCAAGAATTGTCTGTCCACATCAAACCAAACAGTCAAAATAGGTAAGATAAGCAACGTTATCAATAAACCCTTATTAACACTTGGCCTGTCCCAACAGGGTTTGGCCCTTTTTTGTCAGTCATGTTGGTTAAAAACAGCAATGATTAAATATTCATTGATCGATTTATAAACATACCGGGTTAGGGCTGTGTGAGGACCCTCTGGACCTTATTCGTATGATTTGTGTAAAGCCTTTCTCTGTGACGCTGACCGAAAAAGAAAAAATGAAATGGTAAAATCAGAAAAAGGCAACGAGAGGCAAAAATCAATAAGCAACTATAAAAATGAACTGCATAATTAATCAAGATATCTGTCGATATGATCTCTCCCCTTTAGTCCTTCCTCCTTTAGTGTCTTAATCTAAAATTGGAAACTCAAAATTTTAAAATCATCTAAAGTAGGGCCCATTCTGACTCTGTCCAAATGATCCGACAAAAATAGTAAGAAAAGAGCGCTCATGCCCACGCTCGCTTGGACAGGGCCACCATGGACCCCACGTTACTTCGCTTGCTTTCTATTTATAGAAAAACAAATGGTTCCACAAAAACAATATATTAGTAATATAATATTACCGGTAAATATTTCTAGCATTATCGATTTCTCCAAGCTCGACCTCAAAGTCGATATAAGTCTTCCAAAGAACCTCCGGCATATCAAGTGCCTGCTGCGTGATTGCCAATTCAAAAACAGCACGAGCTCTTTCTGGATCTCCAAGAATTGTTTCCAATTCTGCAAACTTTGTATGGCTTTATTAACCAGTTTTCATCGTTAGGACATTTCACTTACTTTTACATAATACCAGCCATTCCTTTATCCAAGTCGTACAATTTTCAGGAGAAAATTCGAGGAATTTCTCGTAGAGTTTTCGGCATCGATCAAATTCTCTGAGTTGAATCTCGAGTTCAATGTATTCTCTGTGTTTTTAGGTGAAACCATAATTATATGTTGATTGTGAATTACTTGTAGAGTGTTACTAGAGTAAAAAGCGCTCGGAATGAGGAATAAAGCCTGCTAATATCTGTGTCTGGGCTTCTGAACCCTCTTGTTGAATAGCGCCATCCACTGACCGAGACATACCCTATTTCTTCCCCTTTTCTTTTCATCTGAAGCCGATTCCCTGAACTCATTGATGACACTTTTATTGCTTTTGTTACGAATATCGACAATATTGTTCAAGTTCAAGATTATTAATTCCCTAGAGTACAATTATTTCACCATTCCTGAATAGTTTGTCTTTTGGAGCTCTTCCTATTCCCATTCCAAGGATTTTTCTTGCAGCTGACAAATTTTTCTGACGAATTTCAAATTGAGCAAAATAAATCCAAATTTTTGAAAATGTTAAATTCTTATGAGGAATTATTTCCAAGCATGCTTTCCATACTTCTCGTGTACGCTCCATATCACCCATTTCAGTTTCTTCAAATAATGCATACATAATCCATAGATAAATGTACCTGAAAATATTACACACTGTCTAAAAATTAAAGACTATTTTGACCAACCTTCTCCAATCATTTTTCACTGTTGATTCGGGAATATTTGCAATTGCACGTTCATATGTGTCTCTTATAACATCACTGTCTCCCTCTTGTTCCACCATACGCAGATAGTCAAACCAAGTATCATAATCAAACGGTTCCTAATAAATTAATATTTGATAAAATCGAGAATAAAATCGGTAAAATTCATTAATAATATTTTAAAAGGTGTTTGAAGTGATATCTTACTTTACTGAGCTTATCTTCATATTTAGCTCTTCGTTTGCTCCACACAATATCTTCGACAGATGCACGTGACCCAAATCGTTTTTCGAATTGAGAAAAGTTTTTAAAAATTTCTTCTTGCTTCTCTTTTGGTAAACTATCAATGGCGTACTTATAAATAACTCGACATCTTTCATATTCGCGTTGTCGTTCTTCAAATTTCGCAAAATTCACGAAAAGTCTTTGAGCGATTTAGATGATATACCTTCTACGAAAACTTATCATGAATACAATACTTAATCTTATAGGTTACTAATAAACCGCAATCCTTTCATCTAAAAATTCATCGCCATAGAAGTCAATTGCCCTTTCATAGACATTTCGAGCACGGGTGACGGCTCCTAATCGCTCTTCCCATTTGGCATATTTTATCCAATTAGTTACATCTGGGTGACACAGTATAAAACGTTCATAAATTCCACGAGCTCTGTCATACTCCTAAATTTTCAATGATTAACGAGAAATTGGAAAAAAAACAAACCTTATATCTATACTCGAAATTGATATATGAATGCCATGCTTGTGGATCTGGCTCCCATTCCGTCCACCTTTCAAATACACTTCGGCAAGCAGTAACATTTCCTAAAACTTCTTCCATATAAGCATATTTATACCATAGTTGCTGAGCACGCGGCAAAAGTACAACAGCCCTATCCCATACATTACGAGCATGATTTATTTGTTTATTTCGCATTTCCATCTCAGCATATCGAAGCCATATTTGAATACAACGATGATCGACATCAATTCCACGCTCATAGATGGATCTTGCCCTTTCTAACTCCTTCATATTATCTTCATAAGCTGCATATTTGAACCAGTTTGACATTGTGGTTCGGTTTTTTCTGATGGAGTCTTCAAAAACTTTTCTACGACGCATTTTCTGTTCTTCCAACTCTTCCTTCGATGTGATATTTTGCTTTGGTGGTGGAGGTGCCAATTCCAATTCCCTTTCTTTGGCTTCCCGGAGCAGCTGTTCGGCCGTGATCTGAACAGGAGCAGGCGCCTTGTTCTTGACCTTGGCCATTTTAGGGAGCCGAATTCGCCCATTATTGAGGGACTCCTCGTCAGTCCTCGCCTGTCCGTGCATTTTCGATTAATCTAAAATATCAAGGAACGTTAAAAACTATGATATCAACAAATATTTAGAGAATCATAAAACATGAACATTTTCGGAAATAGGAACTGTTCGATCTAGTTGATAATTGTGAGCATTTGTCCAAATATCATCCAGGTAATAACGATAATTGACCATTAGTGAAAGTGATTCTTGAAGACCATATTCAAAGCGATTCGCACCTCAATCAAAAAGTAAAGTTTTGAAACGTTAAGATTAGACTAACCAAAATTGATTCGCCAAAGTGTCGCACCATTTCGTATATGAAAATTGCCAACAGAACATTCAACAGTTCCGTCAGGCTTTTTAGCTCGTGTCAAATAATATGTACAAATCTTTATCAATTCATTTTCAAATAAATCAATCAATTCAGGATCAGCCGACTTAACAAGTTGTTCGAATAATGACCACTTGTCAGTCGAAACTGTACTTCGGACGAATTCATTTGAGAGATTACTCATCACCCAACGCCGAAAACTTGGCACTTTAAAGTAACAGGGTTATTTTTGTTAAGAAAAGTACTCATACTTTGAGAAAATGAATACCTGGAGAAAGAGAAGAAAAGTGCTTGAGGTTGATAGTTGTTTCATCATTTCCCATTTGTTCGCATGCAGAAATTATCAACCGATGACCAAGATCTATCCCACGGAGACCTGTTTCAAGTGACGAAATTGAATAAAAAATAGCACTGTCAAAGTTATCACATATTGATTCGCCATCTTCAAAAGTAATGAACATTTAAAAAAAAACGAAAATACAACGACTTACCTACAACATCATTAATGGAAGACGCAATACCTCGCGTGAGAGCGATATTAAGAAGCATTAACGGTTGGAGATTATTTTGTTTATGATTGAATACAAAAACTCGACGATCAGATTCGAACCGGCGAATAAACTGATCATCTGTTTGGATTTTATGAACTCGGTCGGCTGTCTGAATAGTAATTTGGGATGGATTGGCTTAAATGTGAATTTACCTTGAGTTGGCTAAGAACTAAAGGATCAGAATCAAGTTGTATTCTGGTGATATCAAGAGCAGAATCAAGATTATTTTGAATAACATCACTTAAAATATTTGGCGCTTTTCCTTTGAGCTTTTCTTTAACAACTGCTTCTCTGATTGAAATAAGTGTCTGTATTCCATGTTCTTAACAAAATATTTGTAACAGTTAAATGCCTTTTTATATCTTACTTTGTCGCGCGAGAAGCTGAAAAAGTCTTTTTATCTGTTCATTTTCGTAGTTTTCATTGAAGTTGATCAAAATTTCACTCTTCTCCGATAAATCAGACGTGTTCCATAAGTTTTGAATATTTTTGAGTTCAACTGGGGGAATAAGCTTTTCGGCGTGACGATTAGATAATCGAGGTTTAAGATTTTCGACTTGGATGAGATAGAAAATATGGATTCATAATTTCTAGTAATGATTTTTGTTTTAATTTGGAGATTATTGATCAAAAGTATCTTTCCTGAAGCAAGAAGTTCGGTAATAAGAGTTGACATAAAAGCAAAATGGAAAAAAATATGTTTCTAAAATGGCTCTTTTTGATATTTTAGACAACTCAAACTAAGTTTCTTCGGTTTTGACCGGTCAACAATCGACAAATCCGCAACATAGTCTAATTTTGAAATAAATAAATAATAATTATATTTAGATAAAATCTAGATTTACAGGTAGAAAGACGAGGACAGAAATTGCTTCAGAAGTGGGAGATTTAGAGCCTTGTGTTAGTAATACTGGGTATCATACAGAAAGTAGAAAATTTGGCAAAAGCCGGTTTGGAATCCGGTACAGAAATTACAAAGTGAGTGAACGGTAGGGCGAACCATTTACTCGAATGCTTTGAGAGTAAGTTCGGCGCCACCTACTTTGACAGATTTTTTGCGTTCTTGATTTCGTTTTCGCATGAGACGGGCTCGCTCTTCACGAATGTTGAGACGAGTAGTTTGTTGACGACGACCTTTCCAACTTTTATTCATATACTAAATTTTAATTTAAAACAAAATAGAAATCGATAATTTAAAAGAGACAAAACTCCACGCTGGAAGTAACTTTAACCTGATGGTCTCGGCATTTTGGACATTTTCCATCCATTTCAATACAATCGTAGCAATCTTGTTCATTTTTATATTGATACAAACGAATGCAGTGATTGTAACGATCAGATACTGCTAAATATCCTTCAGGGGTAATTCCTATTCCCATTGGACGTGAAAGACCTAAAATGTGATATATTTTTGAACTGAAATAAACTTGGCAAACCTTCATCGGCCACAACGTAAGGTCCACTTCCATCGGATTTAAAAAGAAGAATTTGACCATGTTCTGCTTCGGAAACCAAAATATCACCATCTTCATCAACACAAATACCATACCTTTATTTCAAAATAAATAACCTTTACGAACCATTCATTGAAACTTACATATATCCTAATTTTCTACCGAATCCGATGCGAGGTCCAATTTGTTGAAGCATTCGACCCGTTTCTGGATCATATATTTTAATGCTACGATCACCATCGTCTTATTCAGATTCCAGATTTTTAAAATTATTATTTTCACAAAATCGTTTGTACATTTTGAAGTTCAATATTGAAAATGTGCACAGTTATTTACTGTTTACACTTTCTATGGCCAAATTATGATTTTAAAAATGTATATTTTGCCTTGATATTAATAGGGTGAGTTCGAATTTTGCGATAACTATGAAATAAGCCTCATTTAGATTGATCTGGATCTTTTACGAATTTCAAATAATTTCCGAACCTGTTCCTACAACATAAATTTTGTCGGTGAGCTTTGAATAAGCGATATTCCATGGCATTTTAATTCCTTTCAAAACTTTTCCACGTCGAGTGGCTTCTCCAGTGTCCCAGTTAACTGATTTACAAATTCTGTCAACAGAAATACAATGTCAACGAATAAAATACCTTTATATATTTTTGCAACTCTTGAGCCGGATACAGGTGCAGATATTTTTCCATTTCTCAACATTTTCGCTCCTTTCCAATCGATTATAATAAGTCGTGAGTCGGAAGTTAAACATGTTCCGATTGGAAATTCCACATTTAGATTCAAGCTTTTCACTTCACGATTACGTTGATAATATTGAATTCGATGATTTCCAGTGTCAGATACAACAAGTAAATTATCAGGACCAAAAGCCACCGAACGTGGATACCAAAGTTCACCATACGTTTTTAAATGTTGTCCATCTGCATAGTAGAGTTTGACAGCATGATGAGGACCACTGACGACAGCAATTGTTCCATCGGGTGCAACAGAAAGACCGACAGGATCGAATGGTCTAAATGATCAATAGAAACATTATACAAAAATTGTTATTTTACCTGGGGGTAACAAGAGATTCACATTTGAGTGTAGCTAATAATCTATTTGGAATCACATTAGGTTTTGTACTTGATGGTCGAATCCATTTAAGAATAAATGATATCCATTTTGTCCAGAAGAATATAAAACCCAGGAGGTTATTCATAGCATCAAACGAGGACATTTCCACATCATTTCCGCCTCTTTCCCCAAGTCTTAAAGTTCGAAATAAGAAGAAAATAAATTTGACCTAAAAAGGTGAGTAGTCTAATCTAGCTTAAGAAAGAACAGAATCTAGAAGGTAGAAGGTAATAATGAGACTACAAATGGGACTGTACAAAATACAAGTCCACAAGGTAGTTGAAAGTTGAACTAAAATTTTGTGATAGGCAATTATTGCACCTTGAAAGAATAGTCTAAAATGTCGCAGTCACTTAAAATTCGCCAACGCTTTCATTGAGATATTCTTTGTAGAGTGACTCTTTCTTTGGTAGTACTTGCTCGTTAACGTATTTGGCTTTTAGAAGAAGAGATTTTTTGTCTTTCCGCGATAGAACTGACTTTGATTGATGGCTTGTTTTGACAATGATAATTGCAAGTGCCCAAACTGCAACGATAGAGAAATACGAATATATTCTCTGTTCTGGTGGAAACATATTTATTATCTGTTGTGTTGGGTCAGGCATCGATTTAAGCTTGGATAATTGAATGCATAATGGTGAATCATCACTCGTTTCACAGAGCGCTGGATAAATCATTTTTGACAAAAATACACATGGCAAGAGACAGATGAATGCTGAAAATAAATTAAAATAGCTTTTTAATATTCTTTGAAAAATTGGCGATGTTTTCAATCTTACCACAATAAAATAAGAACTGCAGATTCACTTTCCAATTGTGATTTTTATTCTTATCGTCTTCTTCAATGCATTCATCAACCATTTTCTTTATTTTTTCGCTTTTATCGGTCAATCATTATTTATTATATTCGTTATTTCAAATAAACTCACGATAAAATGAACGAAAAAATTCACCAAGAAAAAAGTAATTGCTGACCGATTCCAATCAACTTCAAGTGTGTTGAGGGTATTTTGAACTGTCATGTTTATGGTTTTCTTGATTTCATCTACAACTGTTTGAATTTGATTCGCACAGCGCTTTGGTCGGCCAGAATTCTTTGCATTTTCGATATAAATGGTGGGCATATCAAAACCTATTTGATTTAGAGAAGGTCTGCGGCACAGATCACAAACAATTTGCATAAGAACCCGCTGACGATCACTTTCTTCCCCTGCTTCATCGGCCTAGAAACAGATTACCATACCGACTGGTTTTATTTCTGTGTACCTTAGATAGGAAAAATCGTATTTTTTCTGGATATTTTTTGTGGACGGTTTCAACAACATCAAGTGTTCGTTTTGTTAGAGCTTGGCCAATTGGATCGAAGAAGACCAACACCAAATCGGCCAAGTTAGACATTTCAAAAATAGCATTGTTAACATCAAAGGGGTATTTCATCTCGCCGTCGACTAGACCTGGTGTGTCAACTAAGTGGCACAAGGGAGCATCTTTTGCACAACTAAATATAATATTTAATAATACTCAACATTTGTATTCTCAAACCTTGTGGTGACCTCAGTGGCGAGATAATTGATCATTCCATCAATTTCTGTCAAGGGCTTGAAATGAGGATACAGATGCATTGTTGCATTTCCAGTAAGCGACTCGCGTTTTCTTCCAGTCGTGACAATTGTGAATCCTTGAAAATAATTTCAAATTTATATTACACAGTGTGTTATCTCACCTTGTGTTTCAATAGCTACCCCAGCACGTTGAACATGTTCTTCAATATACCAATTTATAAATGATGACTTTCCAGCAGAATGATTTCCAATTATCATTACTGTTACTTTTTTTCTTGGTGCCAACAATTCCAAATCTACGATTTTGAAGTTAGTTTTGTATAATCAAATTCAACGCCACGATCGCAATGAGATTTTTGCGCGAACGGAAAATGATTTGAAAGAAAAGAGTGATACAAACCTCTACTTCCATACGAACCTAATGATTTGGCAATTTCGATTAATCCATTCTCTTTGTCGGAATATATCTCGTGACATTCGGCTAATACCTTCTCGGTCATAACTATCGGCGACTTTCTTGAATTTTTAGGAGCCATTCTAAAACGAAAATATCTATCTATGAGTTCCATATTTGAGTTGAGATGAACTGAAGCCTAGTGACTAGGGTGGCCCAGTCACCTGAAAAACAACTACCGACAGACGCAACAAAAGTTTTAAACTCTCTTTTATTGAAGAAGGCAGTGATTTAGAGCAGTCGTGATGAGTTTTCATCGTAATCAATATCGTTCTCATTTAAAAATCTGTTTACTGATCTAGTTAGCACTTTTCCAGCTTTTTTTGCAATCAAAACAATTTCCGTAATTGACTCTGGATCTAAACTACCAATCCCAAATTTCGAAAAGCCACTAATAGATCCATCATTCTAAAACATTGTTTAACATTTCTTCAAACGAGAGCAAAAGACGGACCTTTATCGCAACACATATTTTTACGTTTGAAACTGCTTCTTCCTCGTCTGATGGGTCGATTATATATCGATTGCCTAATTTCGCTATTGTCACTGTGAGCAAAGGTGATATGAAATCAATTTCTTCTCCGTCTAGTGGATCATCTGATAACATAATTTCAACTTCGTTATTATCTCCGGATTCGATTTCCAGCTTTGGTAGAATCGTATTTTGAAGTGCAGAATAAATACCAATGCCACAAACGTCGATGAGATTTCCACCCAGTTCCAAAACTTCAAAGGTTCAATAATTAAAATGGTAAACGTGAAAGCTACTAAACTCATTATATCAATATAAATTGCCCAGCACCATGTATGTTTTACGACACATAACTTTTCCAAATCACATATTCCATCAGTTCCATACAATCTTTGAAATAAACTCGATATTTCAGCTTCGATATCTTCCCCACCTCGCCGACCTTCGAACATTGGGGTTGCATTTGGCGAACAGTCCACATTAAATTCGACTTTTAAAACGCTCGATAAGTTTAATTTCTCAATAAAATTTCTTACTTTTTCCTTGCGAAGGTGTTTTCAATGCTGGCTTCTCAAGTTCAGCTTTTACTCCAACTAAAATTTCTGTTGAGCCAATACGAACTCTGGTTGAACCGTTTGTTGTTTGTATTACATCGCGCTCTATTTCTATCGTTCTAAAATATATCGTATTAAAATTTATAGTAAATTATGATAATATGACGTAGGTCACGTGACCCATTACTGATCACACTGGGCATGCTTATTATAACTTAAAAACTGGATTGAATATTAACCTGAAATCGTTGCAGTTTCTTCCATCAGACCTAACGTCATTATTCACACCTTCGATTATAAATTGTGATTCAGAATCTGATATGAGCCCGTATAACGACAGTGACATTCTAAATCCTCATTTTTATTCCATAAATTATGGACCATAAAGTTTAATGAATTGGAATATATTTTGAATAGCGTCGCAGGTGAATTGCGATAATGTTACAAGTCATTCAAAGAACTATTCTTCCACAGCAGTCTGGCTCGTAGTTAATCTAAGCTCAGCACTTTCTTCAGGGTCCTCATCTTCTTCATCATCGGATGAACTAACTTCAATTTCAGGCTCACACGCAGAGGCATTCAGATTCGATAAATGGTTCAAAAAATCTATATATTCGTCCTGATCACATTCAGCCAATTCTTCTGAATTACAATTTTGAAAACAAACTATTTCATATAGGTGACTTTTTTAACTGGAACTGACGAGTTAGACGAATTGGCTCGACGGATTTTTTGGTTTTTGTTTTATTTAATTGCCCATAAAAAGTTATGTGTAATAACATGGGCTTTTTTAAATAATTGCTCTCTAGCGCTACCTGTGGCTGTTTTTGACATTTTTTCTAAGCCTGGATTAAAATTTTGAAGCTTTTGTTGTTCGAAACGGCGAAGCTCCGATGTTTGACAATCAGAAGAACGTCGATTTCAAATCGGCCCAATATAAGCAAAAAACGAAAAAATGGCCACAGAAGGCGCTAGAGAGCACAATCGCAAAAATGGTGATATCTTCCATTTAATTATCATATTACCATTATATTAGACCTATTATAAAGTTAAATTATATTTTTGGGAATTCATAAATCCAGACTTAGAAAAAATGACCAAAACAGCCAAAGGTGGCGCTAGAGAGCAAATTTTTAAAAAAGTCCATGTTATTACACCTAACTTTTTATGGGCAATTCAATTAACAAAAACCAAAAAAATCCGTCGAGCCAATTCGTCTAACTCGTCAGTTCCAGTTAAAAAAAAGTCACCATAGTCTTCATGTTACGTTTGACTCAAATACTGACCATGGAAATCATCATCAGCGCCAAGACCAAACTCAGAATTAAACTGATTCCTTTGTAAATTATTTCGTCTTTGCAGCTCCAATTTAGCAGCTTCCAATTCGTCGTGAAAACGTATTTCATCAAGAGGTAAATCTGGCTTATCAGAATCACTATCTGGCGAACCAAAACCAAATCCAGTTACTTTATTAAATAACTCTTCAACAGTTGGCGTTTCTGCTAAACCCCATTGTTTAGTGAAAAATCTATTGATTGATCGACAATCTCGAATCAAAAAATCCAATGCAAATGGATGATCACGTGTAACAGCCTGAGATACATCAATGACCTTATCTTGGTTTTATTTCAGCCTCGATCTTGCCACAAATATTTTAGTTTTATGAAGTTTAAGGGTTAGGGTTAAACATTTCATATGAAATTCAGGTCGAACAAGTTCTCTATCATGGGAAAATAAATTCAACCCGGAATCTCATCCGAAGTCCGGAGTCCGGACTAGCCTAAAAAAATTACAGACGAACCAAAACTGAAAGTCATACTATGATTCAGTACATTCATAATGAAAAAGAACCAAACCCAAATTTGTCTTTGAAAATAAAGTATATTGAATTCTGAAAAATCAGCATGAATAATTCCAGCGCTTTTCCACATTTTGATCATAACTTCTATCACTTGCGTCATTATGTCTAGACGGGTCTTTTGTTTTGTTACTTCTGCGCGAGCTAATCGTGGAGCTGGAATTCCTTTACTGTTTGAAGATAGTATATTAAGGGAAAATGTTTTAGAACACTTTTAATTGTTGATGTCAATATATTGAATCATAGACTATGAATGTTTAACGTAAACTTCAAAAATTACAAATTCAAACTATCCTTGGTCGCCAATAAATCGCATAAATAAAATATGTTTTTTGATACAAACAGGTTCAGGACATAGAACACCCGCATCTCTCAATAGCTTCAAATTGAAAAGTTCTTTTTCACACCACATTCTGATCATTTTTCTAGGATTCATCTTCTTGAAACGATCTATAATTTTTGTTAGCTTTGAAATTAATCCATCATCTATGAGTATAAATAATGTCCTCTATTCTGAAATGACGCCCTCTATGTTGTATATTCGGAGACTCGTTTTCCTCTTTCTTCTCTTTGTGAGCAAAATAGGACATTTTGTATACTCATATACGTTATAACAAGGAACGAACCTTTGAATCTATAATCGTCTTGGATATATTTATCACGAGATTTAAACTCGTTCAAAGTTGTTTTAAAAACTTTAACTGCCATTTCAGCAGGTACAGTTTCGCTTAAGATAGAAATTCGCTTATCGGCTTGGAATGGTTTGAGAGTGCCACCAGTAGCATGGATGACTATAGCTTCTTTTCCAGCTGCAACAATCCCACCATAGGATTCGACTAATTCGACGTTGATAACTTCAAGTTATTTCAACAAAAGTTGAAGAAGTCGCAAGTTTTGGTCTATGTGACTCAAAATGATTTTTTGTCGTTATATTTTTTGTCAATGAGTGTTTATTGAAACTATCCTTTTTGAAGAATAATTCTTGTATTTTCGTCAACAGCTTTTTCCGCTGTTGATTTTTCCTTAGCTTCATTATGCCGTTGTTTCCTCTTTTGATCTTTATAAGCGGATTTTCTCAGTTGGTTATAAATCTTGTTACTGATTGGTTGATTAGATGTATGGGCATCACCACAAGGAAATGATATGGGTAAATTATCGGTAATTTTTTGCGTATTTTTATGTCCACAAAGATCGGGATCGTGCTTTTAAATGGTTACGTGATATTGAATTTATAAAATGTCTTTTTCAAGTTGCAACAGATTATTATGTAACCTAACTTCGTAATAATGCGGCCTCCAATATTGGCAAATCCTCTCTGGCCAACATTGATTGCTCGTTCAACAGATCGAATATAATCTCTTTGTTCATCTCGATCTTCTAATGCATCATCAATATCCGAATCAGAGTTTACAATAGTAATTGGGATATGTTTAGGACTTGTTGCAGTCGTTGCATATTCAGCGTCAAATTCTTGCTGGAGAAGACGCGCAAGATATGCATCAGAAGTGCAATCTGACGATTTATCATGATCCGATGCAAAAGCGTCTTGAATAGATTTTTCATTTTCAGCTATTTTGAGACTTTCGGTAATCGCTTTTGCTAAATCATCATCTTCGTTTTGAGTCGTTTCAATGGCTAAACAGAGATTTCAGTGAGAAGCTAATCTTTAGGGTTAGCGATATTCTAACTGATATGTTCAACTAACCTTGCTCATTCATAACATCTCTAAGGGATGTGGCATTCGAACTTTCAGGGCTCAATACTTTTGCCCATGGTCCGCTCATTTTAACGATGTCGATTTGCTACAACTCTCTAATATACGAAACATTTAATTGTTGTTCTGGATTTTGTATTCAGTACAGAACATTCTTTTACAGGAAAGTTTCAGCATAAATGAGGATCTATATCCAAAGCTGGCGAAAGACCATATAGATCCGATTCAATTTTAGGAGAATCTTTATTAGATAGATTGGATATAAGGCCAGCCTTTATTACGAATTATAGAAGGCAAACGTGAAAATGGCCATATTTGCGTATAATTGAATTTGATGCCCACACATAACAGTTACAAAACAGTTATGGAAGCATTTTATTACACCATTGGGACGCTTACCAAGGTGAAAGGCTACTGAAAGCAAAGTTAAACAATAAAGACTGTAGTAACGTACTGTGGGTCATTCTAACAAACTGGCAGTTGGCTAACAGGGACAGCAAATTTGAAATTTTCAGGAAATAAATCCTTTGCACGGGGAAACATTTGCTTGTAACTCTGTTTGATGGTCACCTCGGCAACACCGGCTATGTCACCAATCTCACGCGCTGTCTTACGAATATCAGATGCCTAAAGTAACTGTTAAATCTGAGTTGCTAATAGAAAACAAACCTGTGAAGCCATATAAATGGCAGCGGCTGCGAGCGAAAGAGGGGATCGTCCCCCGACAAGATCCAAATCAACAGATTTCTTAGCAATATGAGCGGCAGCCGATTGAACTTGTTTTGGTAGACCCAAATTCGAACAAAATCGAGACATGAAATCTGCCGACGTAATAACATGGACACTTTTTTCCAAATTCTTGATAATTAATTTGAAACATCGACCGATTTCTTTCTTACTAATTCGTGAAATTGCACAAATTTCCTAAAAATGGGATACACACAGGAATTGGTTAACGGTTGTGCAAAATGGGACACTCTACGGGATTCAAACAGTATTTTTTCCCAAATTTGGCTCGACATTTTTTTTATATTTTCGCACGTAATAATTAGTGTTTATAGGGGGTAATTGATTATTATTGAATTCACAGGGGTTCTATTTTATCCGCTGGGGTGTGATGCATATAAAGTGTACCTTGAAAGTACGAGGAACTGATTCTTGACGGCAAGCAATATACAGACATGCAGCTGCTATTGCATCATTTGATCGACCCTTGAGTGATTTTGACTCGTAAACTTCCTTGAAATTGGCTTTTGCTTTGTCTACAATATTACCAGGTAAATTAATTCTATCTGCCATTGATGATATTTCACGAAACGATGCTATTAATGCACGATCTGTTGCATTTATTTGGCGTCTGTTATTGTATTTTGCATATTCTCTAAAACGTGGCTTATTTTGATAACTCAAAGCAGTGAGAATCCAAACCCGGATGTATCAGCGCCGGAAGTGGATGGACCCATCATCGTACTCAAATCACTCCCAGATAACAATCGATTTTCAACATCACCAACACGTGATCGATCCTTTGAATCTTATAAAGCTATAGAGTCTACTTCGAAAAAACATGTTTTAATGTATATTGATAGTGTATGTTAAGGTGAACAGCTTTCCTTTATCATTTGAGAATGTTCTCCATTCGCTGAAATACAACGTGAATATAAGAAATAGTTGAATAAATTCACATACCTGCCAACATCTATGACTCTGTCGCCTACAACCAAACCACATTCAGTGCAGATCATATCGCCTGCTCTATAATCTTCGGCCAAATGCGCATCTGGATGATACTGACATCTCACCTGACCCCTACCGGTACCTGATGCTTGCGCCATAAATCTAAATTATTAAAAAATTAAAGTAAGTATTACATGTCTTTTTTGCACAGTTAGCAATTGCAGAAAAGATTGTCGATAAGACATGCTACAGTTGAAGTATTTGAGTGCTTTGAATAGAGTCTAAACTATCAATGTTTCTCCACCAATTGTCTAACAGTCCAGACTGATAAATAAGATTGAACCAAGGGGTAACTTGCGATTGTTCCATAAAACTTTGAAGTTGACTTTTATCAAGCCAAATATAATCCTCAATCTCATTTTCATTCATTGCGAAATCGAAATCGCCTTTCGATATAATGCAATAATCTAAAATAAAATTTTTATTTCTTATATAAACCGTAAACCTTGGCAACATTTGCAAGTTGTGCCCGAATCGATTATATACCTAATTCATGTTCTCCCAATAAATGATGATCCATCGGTCTTGAATAAATGATCCGTTGCATAACTTTCAGATTTTCTATTGGTATATTCAAATTACATTCATATATTGCCCTTCGATTTGCAGCATGCTTAATACCTTCATCCGATTCAATTTCTTTTTCGTTGTAAAGAGGGTGAGAACAGACTTTGATTGAGCTTCGATAGTGAATGCCGAAATATAAATGCCAACCGAAGTTAACGCTCGGTGAGGTTCCAAGTTTTTGGATTTTGTTAACGTGATTTGCCAATAAGGGTTATTGGTATAACCACTTTAATAAGAATGAAGCTTGCCTGTATTTGTCCACAAGGATGGAAACGTTATTTTATATCGTGAACGTTTTTGAACTAAAAGTTGATTTTTGGAATTGAAATGGAATAAGGAAAATGCCCGATGGAGTGGAGAATGTCCATTTTGTAAAATATGTGCTTCCAATTTCGAAATTTTGCCAATGATCTGGTCGTTTTTATCAACCAGTATCAGCGCTAAAAGTATAAATCAATGTATTACCTGGTATGTTCTGTGATAAAAAAAACAGTTATGTTGGTCTCACTTTCAATTACTATAAAGTTAATTAATATCAGGATTAGCTGAATGGCGCCCTCTATATTGTATATTCGGAGAATTGTCCTCCTCTTTCTCTCTTATGTGAGCAAGTCCTGATATTAATTCCCTTTATTCCCATTACAGCGCTGTAGAATCAAGTAGAGCGCAGTGTAGTCTACACTGTAGACATCAAGTACGAATCATCGAAACTTCAAAATGATTCAGGAATTGTTTCATTTTCTAACCTTCATGTAAAAGATCTTTTTGGGTTAAATCAGCCGTTTCCAATAAATTTTCGATTTCTCTATTACTTTTGTGATTATTTTGAGCAAGATTTCTTAATCCAAATAATTTTCGGTTTCTAAGAATCAGTCTTCTAGACGATAACATTTTTTCTCTAGAATGTTATTTCTCTTTATGAAGTATCAGTTTTTCATTGTCAGTTTCTTGCAAGTTCAGGTTCTGGTGTGTTTACTGGTTTATGTCTGGCAAAATTGTTCCCCTCGAGTGAGTCATTATTAATCATCTCTTGGATCATTGTCTCGAATCTAGAGAATTTCGGGGACTTAACAACCCCGCTTTTTCTGTCTCATTCAAAAGCTTGCGTAATATCTTCCGAAGCAACGATTCTGTTTGAATGAGTCACACATAGTTTCAGAACGAAAGAGAGCTTCTTAGAAGAAATAGCAGATAGTATCTGCAAGATACAGTTCGACCTTGACCAAAGTCTTACTGTACACGAAATAATGACAGACAAACGCAAATAATGAATAACCTTAGGATACTTATAAAGGAGACCTGACCTTTAAGTCGGGTTAAACAGAGAATTTGGTTTTCCGGGCCACAAATTTAAAAACCGATTTATTAGACATTTAACTATCCCACATTATTCAAACGGTTGAAAGAATTTGTGTGCCCTAAAGTGTCCGGACTCCGGATTAAATTAACGTATTGATCAGCGAGAAATGGTCACAATCACACGCTAAATAGAGATTTTTTAGTTTGTTGAATATGCTTGGTGGTAGATCTCGATTCGCTTCTCGTCGGTTATTAGCTGCTTCAGCTCAATCCAGAGCCGTTGACGCCAAGAATGATTCATTCGCCTTCGGACTTATGCAAGGTTTGTAAATTCTATAAATTATGACGGACAAATAAAGCTCTACGAAATATATGACTGAAAATTAAATAATGATCTACCTGGGTTAGGGTATTAATACTTGCCCTGCTTCCAAAAAGTAGTACAGTAGTACAATAACTAGGATTGCCTGTTAAATTGAACCATAATAACCGATCAATGATGAAAGTCGTTAAAATCAGGGTTTTAGGTGAAGTCTACACCAAGCATATGTTCCCATTTCCCGGTGCAGAACGTATGTCAGAAGAAGAACGTGAAACTTTGGAAATGATGGTTGACCCAGCAGATTCGGTAAGAAATAATTTCAGATTCTTTTTGATGATTCCTTTAGCAAATATGATAGAAACTACCCCTCATTTGAACTCGGCTATTTTTATTGAAACAATAAGAACGTTTTTTATATTTGCTAAAAGGTCTTTCGTAATGAAAGATTATCGAAATGATATTTTTCCAAGTTTTTCACTGATGAAGTAGATCCTCTTCACAACGACCAAATTGCTGATGTCCCAGAAGATATTATGCAACAAATGAAAGATCTTGGTCTTTTCGGTCTACAAGTTCCAGAAGAACTGGAAGGTATTGGTCTCAATAACACCCAATATGCTCGTATGACCGAGGTGAGTTGTCTTTAATTTATTAGAAAATATATAAATATTATATAATTTTCGATAATTTATTATATAAAATGTCGAAGCGTTTACACACCATACATGCGCAGTATCACAATCTTGTACAGAATTACTTGACTAATAGATTACAGGCACAAGCAAATTTTCCACGTGATATAAGAAAATAATTAAGATTGTTGGTAAACACGATCTTGGTATTGGTATCGTTATTGGTGCTCATCAGTCTATTGGTTTCAAAGCTATCCTTATCCTTGGTAACGAAGAGCAAAAAGCCAAATATTTGCCAGATGTTGCCACAGGCCGAAAAATGGCAGCTTTTGCCTTGACTGAACCTGGTTCTGGTTCTGATGCCGCTTCCATTCAAACTCGCGCTGTTCCTAGCGAAGATGGAAAAACTTATTATCTTAGCGGTGGTAAAGTATGGATCTCAAATGGTGGTTTCGCTGATGTCTATACCGGTAAGTCTTCGGTTTTGGACCCAAATATTTCCCTGTCAGTTGGTTGAATTCGAGCGTAAATTATTATTTAGTATATTATTAAATTATTTCTATAGTTTTCTGCAAGGTTCCTGTTACTCAAGAAGATGGCACCACAAAGGATAAAATGGCTGCGTTTATTGTTGAACGAGCCTTTGGTGGTGTCACCAATGGTCCACCAGAGAAGAAAATGGGTATCAAGTGCTCAAACACCGCCGAAGTCTACTTCGACAACACCCCAATCCCTGCCGAAAACATGATCTGTGATGTTGGAGACGGTTTCAAGGTAGTTTAATAAAGTAACAACAGTGTTATTATAAAAACCCATATAATATGGTCCATCTTTGAGATAAAAGTTTTTAAAATGAGCTTTATAGGTTGCTATGGAAGTATTGAACAATGGTCGGTTTGGTATGGCCGCTGCCCTATCTGGAACCCAAAAACAGCTGATCCATAGGGCTTGTGACTTCGCCGCCAATAGAAAACAGTTTACTGATAAAATTATGGAATATGGCGCTATTCAAGAAAAAATTGCTCGCCTTTCAGCCAACCACTATGCAACTGAATCTATTGCCTATCTTGTCTCACAAGCTATGGACGCTAAAGCTACCAATTATCACTTGGAAGCAGCCATCGGCAAGATTTTCGGTTCTGAAAAAGCCTGGGAATGTGCCGATGAAACTATCCAAACTATGGGTGGTATGGGATTCATGTATGAACAGGTACGCCTTCTTCATTTTTTTATTTTCAACTATCGTATCTTTAGGGTGTCGAAAAAGTTATGCGTGATTTGAGAATTTTCCGCATCTTTGAAGGTTCAAATGAAATTCTTCGTTTAATGATTGCTCTCCAGTCTATGCAAGTTCTCGGTAAAATCCTCAAAGAAAATAAGGGCATGGCCGTCAAGGCTAAAGTATCAGAAACTTTGGGAATGTCTCTCTCTGGTAACGCTTCTGGAAACCTTGCATCCAAAACAGATTCTTCTCTTTCAAGCCAAGCAAAAGCCGTTGAAGGTTAGATATTTTTTGACATAAGATGTTTCTATCGTTCGATTCATATTAACAATTCAGATGCTATCACTAAATATCATATTTGCTCTGTAAACCTTTTGGTTAAACACCAAAAGAAAATCATGGGACGTCAATTCGAGTTGAAACGTGTTGCTGATTGTATGATTGATCTTTATGCTTGTGGTGCTGTTTTATCTAGAGCCACCGCAGCTGTCCAACAAGGAAAGGATAATGCTGATGTGGAAGTTGAGTTGGCTAAAATCTATGTCGATGAAGCCGTTGCTCGCCTAAATGAAAATATTAGACAGATCCAAAGGTGATTACTCTCTACGTGTTATATGCGGGCAAATAAAGGCCTTATCGCCTTGCGGAATGTGAGAATTCCATTTTGGCGAGACCTTGATCTTGTTCAAAACTGCTGAAAAACCAAGCATGCTCGTTCAAAATCCTAGAATAATCACTAGTGATATTTTGATTGATTAAATTTGACTTTTTTCGACAGAAAATGGCATATTTGGGATAATCTTAATCAAAATCTTAATTTCTCCTTATATTACTCAAACGATTTGGGCCAAACCGGATACTCAATACTCGTAACTAAAACTGTATTTTAGTGGCGAAGATCATTTTGCAAGAATGGGCCGTATTGGTAAACGTGTCGCTGAATCAAACGGTGTTATGCATACTCATCCTTTGGGATTCTAAGCTTTCTTCTCCTCAAACTGGATCTCATCTTATCAAATGATTCCAAGGTATATAAATCATATAATTTGATTAATATTCCGTGATCCGCACCTTCTATTTATTGAGCAATGCAAACTGTTGTGCAGCCTTTATGTTACATTTCTTTGTTTATTCTTGTAAAGTCTCAGCCAAACTGTTGCCTATCAAAGTATTCGAATTCATAGACTAAATACATTACTATACGTTTATCATTAATGATCATTTTTTAAATCCGCGAGAGTGATTTAGATTATTCCTTATAAGCATATTCTTATACAGGTGCTGATCTGTTAGTCGTATAGATCGGGTTTTGTGTTAATCTCAACGTTGACTTTTGGACATATAAATCAGAATTTTGAGGATCGGAGACACGTTCTGGCATACAGAGGTCAAATGGCGAGATTCTCGCCGCGAGAACGTTCGGAGTCTAGTAACCGTTAAAATTAAAATTGTTTCAAATCGGTAAAATGAGCGGTTAAATCTCGTTTATCAGTGTGCAGAGTATAGAGTGCGACATATATGTGTGACAAAGACTTTTTGCCCCTACTAAACTCGGCCTAATTAAGAATTTGCGACCTTCAAAATTGTCCGAAAGCTGGGAATTGTTGAAATGTTTTAAAGTACTGTACTTTCCTAATAAAGGTTACTATCACGAAAAAAAAGCATCTTCCAGAGCATCAAAAAAAATACCTACACACCAAACTTCAGCTTTAATCAGTATTTATGACGACCAAGTTTGCTTATCAAATATTCTCTTGTAATATTTTGTGACTCTCAAATTTACGATATAAATTTACGTAGCGTCTTTATTATACGATACTGAGGTCATTATTATAGGCTATTATCTATAATTTATAGTCTATGTGCATTTATTTTTCAAAAGTAACTTTTATAGAAATCAGCTTTTGCGTTCAAATCAGCCGTTTTATGACTCATCGGAACGAAATGGAAGCGGATTGAGGTTCAATAATTGGAAGAAACACTATAAATCCTGCTAGAAAGGAAACCAAACACTGCGGTTAGATCTGATGCTGTCAACTAATAAAGTTTACATTCCTGGGCTGACAATTTTCTTAAAACTTTCACTCTTCGATCCAAGTCCAAGTCAAAATAATTCAAGTTTAGTTTTGAAGAATATGAATATTTTTGTCATTTAATCTTATCGTGAGTCGATTCTGCCTCGGAGTTACGCGCGCCGTGTTTGGAGTAATAGCAAAGAAACCGTCATTGCTAAAAATCGTTTGATTTTTATTTGAGTTTGCGCTTTTTCACGCCATATGCTGGTCAAAATGGGGATAATAGATTCTGTTTTATATTAGTAATCAGCCATGTATTGTAAGTCCGTTCACTTGACTTGTTTATCTTCAACCTAATTGATTTCGTTTTCGTGGTTTGCTATATTTTCAGCCAAAATTGAACTGTTTCAAGCCGTAAAGCATCTCAGCGCGCTGCAGCGTTATATCAGCATATAAAATATCATGTGAGTCTGATGCTTTTCATTCTAATATATCTCTTATCAGTTAAACTCGGCCTAACGGAGATAGAAGCATTTGAATTTTTCTAAAATCTTAATCGGAAGATTTGGTTTTATAAATCCTTTATCTTTATTATCACTACGAATTTCACTGCCATGGTTCATAACAATTCATTTGAATTCTATTGGAATAATTTTTAACACTTTACTGAAATATTAACTGCCCATATAGGCCATGATGTGCAGCAACCTACATGGAAATTACCAAAACGCACGCTCAACATCAGCCTCTTGCCTCCCATTCCGTCTCCTGATCCATAACCATGAGAAAAATATTGAAACTGAATAAATTTTAAAGTAAAAGAGAAGTAATTCTAACCACCACCAACTGGTTACATTACTATATTGCTTGGAAGCTGAAAACTGTATAGTTTTCGGGTTAAGAAACCAACATAATGAGATTTACTTGCTTCCGGTAAGAAACAGATGGAGTGATCAGGGTGGAGACTAACACATTTAGAAAATCTAAACATATAGGGCCCTTCGAAATAAGGTTTTCATTCAGTTTTTTTCTTTGAAAATTCACCGAATTTTTCCTGATGAGCCCCACCATATGCCAGATCAGCAGATAAGCTTTCATGGTATGGATATACTTCGGAAACGAGTAATCTGGAAGCCGAAAAGAGCCAGACATTATTTTGACTAAAAACGATGTATTTTCATTTTATTTTGACTCTAAGCGCTGACAAAGTCGTCATAATTTTGCTTGAATCGGCTATTATTTGCGTACAGTAACCCGTAAGTTCATTTTTCAATTAACTGCAGCCACTTTGGGTAAAATTCGATTCAACAGTTTGATGAGCGTTATGATTTATTTTTGACGTTTTCCACCATGACCGGGCCTTTAATTTAATTTCAACCTCGTGGACGGGCTGAGAATGATATTTTGAAAAGCGAACGAACATGATCAATCGCAATTTTTGTTTATTAGAAAGGTTGAGGAACTTGAATGCATTGATTTAAACCGTCGGGTGCATGTTAAGCCATCTTAAGTATACAAGTTAATTGTATACTGCCCATTGGTAGGTTCAATTTGGTGGGATTTACTATTTCTTGAATTTGGTAATAAAACACCCTTTTTGTACCCTGAATCATATAAACAATGATTTTTGCTTCATTTTGAACGAAAAATTTTTTTTGAAAAACCATAAATCAGCTGATCATCACGTGACCGGCCATTTTCGAAAAAATTCTTAATTTACCTTGGCCGACCTTCGACTAAGATGGGCTTTCAAATTGCTTTATGATAAGCCCGATATCTGCTATTATTGCAGCAAAAACTAACTTTTCGGTTTTACAGCTTCATAACCAGATATTACGTAATCGGTTCATGATGGAGCAAAACGGATAGTGTCAATCTTAATTTTAGGTCATGTTTACCTCGAAAAAGTGTTTAGTGTAGCTTTGGGGTTGATTTCTAGAAAACTTATTCCCCACCAAATTGAACCTACCCATTGGACTTGAAGTTACGGTTTATAATCTTGCGCGCGAACGATAGGTCGTATCAGAAAATTAACTCAGATTTTAAATCAGGGCTCTCGATTCACAAAGAAATTTTGACCTTGAAATCTGCCCCTTAAATTATCGATTGAGGTCCTTAATTTTAGGAGAGTAAATTACTCTGATTATATCTAGCTGTTTTGCTAGGGCCAAAATTGTGTAAAATAATTGTGAAAGAGGATGAACCAGTCGAACAAACATCTGAACTCTAGTTGACTTGATAAAGGATACAATCTTTTGACAAGATTAAAGTTTCAAAATTATAAAAGTGAATTGAGTTGTTCTTACCACTCGAAAATATGGTAGCCGAAAATAAGACAAATTGTCACATATAGAAATTGGAACTTCCGATAATAAAATAATGTTTATGTATAACCCCGGGCTTTTAGTCGGTTCTAAATAAGTCCACATCATAAATTTATGTTTAACGTGTGATCCTTACGAATACATCGAGATAAACAGAGATGAGGAAAAAACGAAAAAAGCAACCTAAAGAACTGCAATCAAGGTTGGTTGTTTTTCATAATGGCTATTTCCATTCAATAATCGATTTATAAAACACCTAAATAATGATGTTAGTATAAATAGTTGACCAAAGTTCAGAACTTCAGCCCTCGATAGCAGGCGGCAGTTTAAGTAAATGTTCAAGGGCTCAAATTGTACCCTACTGAGTAGTCTAAAAATAAAGTTTTGGAATGTGTATTTCCATTCAAACGCAAAAATCCACTAACTTGAAACGAAATAAAGTGAAAATTACTGAACGAGAACCGAGAAATGGAAATTTATCGGTAAGGATATCAAGCCTTGAAAGATGCGGAACATACTGATAATGTTAACTGTGACTGTTACAGCTGTGAGTCACAGCCGGTGTCACTGTCACAGCTTAGCTGAAGTCGAG
>SCLD01022268.1:0-18216 GCA_004367895.1 Oikopleura longicauda
TGGTAGCCTATCATGAACAAATTTATATACTTGGTGGCCAAGGAAAACATCAACATAAAGTAGGTGATATCGACGATATAGGAACTGGTCGAAAACATTTTTTTATGTATCATTTGGTATTTTTCAAACCAGAAAAAGCTCGATTTAGTCTCCAAGCCCGTAAATGGTTCAACGCCGGAAAGTTGATGAAGCAACGGTACGGTCATGGAGCGATAATTGACATGGGCAACGTCATCATCATCGGAGGAACTGGAAGAAGTGCAAGTGAAAAATGTTCGTTCGACAGTTCAGGCTCTTGGGTCGCAAGTTCATATTAAAAGTTCATATTAACACGTGTAGAGTACACAGGCGAATAACAAGCCAACTAAAGACAACTTGACCTGCCAATCATTGCAAAACTTGGTGCTGGACAATTATCAAACTTTCCCGGAACTATTTCTGGTTTCAGCCGACTACTGCCAAGAATAAAATAATGTCCGCATGTGCCTGATTAAAACAATGATAATCCAAAAAGTCGACAACGTCGTTCATGATCTCTAATTAAAATCAGAAAGAACGAAGTATGTGTTTCAGGCGTACTAAATTTAGAGTCTAAGTTTTATTTGTATCATTACAAGACCCAAATTTCCGTCTATCGCCAACATTAACCTCACGTTAATCGTTACGTATGTGCGCCAATCAGCACCCACTCGATGGACAAGTAAAACTACATATTATGTGTTGTAATTAACATTTCTCAAGAAGGGGTTTACCCCATGCAATGTGCTGTTGTTATGTTCGATTATTTGCATTGAACACGCTTTTTGAATTGATATTTTATATGTAGTAAAAAGAAGTAGAAAATTAAATTACAAGTGTCTAATGTGGTTATGCTCAAAGTGTCATCGCTCGGCTGCTGCGGCTCAAGTTCACTCCCACACTCTTCGTTAGATGGTTGATTGTTTGTCCTTCTTCGCCCGGCGCAGCATGATGAATATTATGGCCAGAATGATGATAATGATCAAGGCGATGACAATAACAAAGGTTAATTGAATCACATGATTCAACTCTCGCCTGGTCATGTCCCGTTTCATGTCCAACCTGGCGTAACCCCTGAAAACACACAGTTATTCGACCATGGCGGTTTGGTGGCTGACTATCAGACCGATGGGCTAGATTAGAATCGTCGATCATGATTGGACCCAGTGTCAACATATTCTCCAACTCATCCGAAGTCGTCGCCGCTCTCTTGCGTCGTGCACACTGAGCAGCACACGTGTCACCAGGCTCCAGTTGACTGGGGAAACAGATGCGGACTTGAGCGTGAAGATAGACGACGGGATCATCTGGGAATTTGAAGACGGGAAAAATGTACTTGACAAAGCTCGTAGCGCCACTTTTAGATAAGTTGAAGATGATGTTTTTAAACCGGAAAAATGAAACAAAACAAAAATGTCAACTTATATAAGATCATCTGAACCTATTTCCTGGTGGTTAATTCGGTTACATTCATGTCCCGTGTCGCAACACACCCATCGCTAACAATAACGTGATTGTATTCATCCCCGAAGTTCGTGCTCGGCGTCGCCCAGAGTGCAAGGAATGTTGATGTGGTTTTTCAAAAGTTTAAATTGAGCGGTTAATATTTGAGCTATTTTAATCATTAACAAACTAGATGCAAAACCCAAGCTTGTAGGACACCGCCGTTGCTAGGCTGGAGGTATCTAAGTCCAACGTGTAAGTTGTTGTTGTCTGTGATCATCAGCTTTGGCGGTTCATTGTAAATGTCGTTCGTATCAAATAGCGGCGTTTTGAACAAATTCATGGTGACGAGAAAACGGCCGATCCCTTGACCCGGGATGGTGACGCTCAAATATCTGAATGTTTTGTTACGTAAGATGACAATGGACTTGCGCCTGACCTGGTCGGATTCCATTGGAAACCTATTTCGTCGAACACGTAGATAGTGTTGTTCCATACGCAATCGAAGCCTAGCAAATCACAAGTCAGTATAATAGGAGAGCAATAAATCCACCGTAAATGAGAATGGTAATACTTCGGTGAATGTGAACGAGGCGGGTTTTACGCAGATCAGTGTGGTTCACGTTACAACTAGTACTAGAAGTAGTAGCCCCGCATCAAAGTGAAAAGCGCGTGATCTTGAGAAAACTGAAATTGGCCGCATCAATTTGTACTCAATGTTTAGACATTAAACATCGAAACCGGTCTAAGTTTCGCCGCTTCGAAAATACAGTTATTATTGTATGGACAACGACCTATTTTTTGCTGTTATCTAGAACGCACAGGTGGAATTAGATAATATTAGAAGCGTACCAATATTAAAGGAGTATGTCCCGCGGGTGAAGGACATTTGGTTTGCATAAGTGATATCGAATTCGTTCTCCGTTTGGGTCGTTCCACATGTCCAGCTGCCGTCATTGTTCGCCACTGAGCACATTTGAACATAATCGTCGTTCACTGGCTCATTATTGTCGACTGTAATGATCCAGGGGCTGCATGGAACACCATTGACATCCTCGCTCATGCCGCTCAACATAAAGTTGGACTCGTCTTCCTCCCGGATCGGGTTTGGCTTTTGTGAGCGGAGGAATGGGCGGCTAATGTAGAGACACATTGATTTTGGCTTGCATTCGACATAATAGTCAGGCACATCCGTTGTTCGAAGGACTTGTTCACTTTTTCGGGTTATCAATCATGGCTAGCGGTGACAAATAACTGGGTAAAATTGATTAGACCCGCTCCTGTAGTCTTCATCTTGGGATTCGGCTTCATCACCAGAAATTCGCACCAGTTGTATTCCCGATGGTCTGGTGGTCGTAAATTCGGATGTTGTGCTGGATTCAGTTGTTGTTCCTGTTGTCACTGTTGTGGAGGACGTCTCTGTAGAGGTCGTCTCTTCTGGTCTGTAATCATCAAACTCTTCCACAAACGGTTCATCTTCTAAAACTGCCAACTCTGGCTCATCGGCTGATGATTCAATCGGGCTGATCTCGCTCTCAAAGTCAAACCCGTCACTGAAATCCTCGACCGAATAATACGCGAATTCGTCACTTTCTGGTTCGTATATGGGCTCGTTTTCCTCTTCTAGGAACTCAAATGGCGGAATTGTCCCAACGGCAACCTGGCCATTTATGCAGACTAGAAAGCCGAGAAAAAGTAGTTTCATTTCTCTTGTATTTCCGCGATTTGAGCGATTTCACCACCGCCAACACTAAGTAAGCCATAATTGGCGCAATTAGTGGCCTTACGTCAGCTTCTGATCAATATGGCTTCTAAATCAATTAATGTTGAAGCTAGGGTCGCTATTCTCAGCTCACTTATCCCATGGTTGAATTTCTCATCTGATCAGAAAAGTAACGAAAAACTCGATTAATACGCGCCGAAAATAGTTCGCCTGTTTTGGCCTAATTATTACGTTCATTTTTTACTAATATGAACATGACAGGTTATAGACTACGTTTATTTGAGGTTATATATCTTTGAGGTTTTATCTTCTGAAAAGAATTCGGCGAAAACATATCTGACCCGTATTGCTTAAACCTTACACACTGTTTACGTCAACTCACAAGTGAGCGCTCACGTGGCCGTAAAAACGTAAAGTCTAGTGAGTAGCGGGGGGATGAAACCGAGTTTAATGAAAACAAACCTAAAAGCCGTTCAAAAATCGACTTATACTGGCTAGACTTATACAACACTAATTCCACTTACTAGCTGGGGTTACTGGAACGACTGAGAAAAACCTAATCAGGCACACTGGGCCCACCGTTCCCATTTGGTGTTAACCCCGTAACTTGGCCACAATCCAGCTTTTGTGGTGGGCCTGTGATGTCTTCAGGGGATACAGCTGAGTTGATGCGTCCAAGCAACGACAATGTTGCTTGTGATTGACTTGTCGACCATAATAAGCACGTTTCTATCGTTACAGTTTCTAGGTAATTAGAGTCGCAACTGTTGATATCGTTGACTCTTGTACGAGTTATAAGTGGTGCGAAAGGCTTCTAATGCGGTTTCAATTCGACATCAAGTTCAGTGTAATCCGGTGGGTGTGAGCTGCCCGCCAAGCTCATCTCCAGGCCACTTGTCGGCTTGTACCGTTTCAAGTTTGGTCTGCATGATAATGAGATGGATGTGTTGGTTTCTACTAAGACGGGTGTGGGAATTATATGTTAAATTAAAATGATTGTCCAATTTTGTTATGCTAAATGCTGAAAAGCCGTCAATGAATTAGCAAAGCTCAAACCAGTTATCGAGTCTCTCCAGGTCATCAATCTTGTTACATATTGATATGAGCACTATGTGGTGGTGGTGGTATTGAGTGGTGGAGGATGGGCCTTGCGCTGAGGGACCTTTGCACCTCCTCCACCACCGAGTAGCAGGTCGCCCGAACTATGCCCATCAAGCATTTTTACGCTTAGTCTACTACTTGAAAAATAAAACTTTATAGTAACAATCAGAGACCATCTGAAGAAACGTCCGAAGAAAAATCTTGGAATACAGAAACACCAAAACGAAATTTGAAAGAGAACATAATACGAACAGTACCTGAAAATGAGATTACTTTTGCTGGCAGCAACACTAACACAGTATGCCGAGGCATACAGTATGTATGATTTGAACAATAACGATCGGACGTGGGAGTTCTCAGGTAAACAATAAAAACTACCGTAACTGTGACCCAGATAGTACAAGCCACGAGTGACCCCAAGATGTGACACTGACTTTAAATCGGATTTCGTATAATCAAGGTCTGACCCTATCGTCAAATCTGTGATCTGGACTCAGTGTTTGAGTTTGCATGCAAAACAATATCACGCCAGTATTAGATGCACCTGATAACACATGGCCGGATATTGCCCACGAAAATGTGATCAGGAAGAGACCACGTTTATTTGTGTCACGAAACAAACTTCGTTCTTTTTTTCGTTTCTCAACTAAACCCTCTCCGCGCGATGGGACCCATCCCTTGAGCTCGGTATGATCATAGTATTACGACGCGATTGAACCAATTACAAATTTTACCGCCTGTAAGAATTTTGTCCAATTTTGTTTTAAAATTACTACGCCGAAGTTAAACGTAAAAGTACTAATCGTGATGACGAAAACTTCTACTGCAAAGCCACCCAGACATTTGTAAAGCCGGAAAAGTTTTACTTGCCGTAATGAAAATATCACTTAGGAGTGGGGCAAACGTCGAGAGGCAAAAACGACGTCGTAGTAACAATATCGTAAGAAAATAGGAAGCATGGGGTTAGAACTATCTTCAAAAAAATAGTGACCAAATATTATGGCATACCATCACGACGGGTAATCGCCACGTATATACGTTCTATGTTCCGATTCAACCAGGTTAACTAGAATAATATACACGCACTATTTTCTATCACGTAATGGAGAAATACTTCGTAAAATTAAAACGCATTATTTTAACCCGACTCGTCCTCGTTTTGGCGCCTCAGACATCTGTTAATGTGGTTGATTCGATTTATTAATTTTTACGAGATTGTGTGGCCCCAGTGTTGGCCGATCAAAGTCGACACTAATCTCCATCTAGGGGCGGCATTCGTTGCTAGAGTGGTAGAATTCATTATGCATGATACCAAAATATCATTGCCCACTTGAATCAGCTCCTTAGTTCAACAAAAAAACTGAACGCATACGACTGATTACGTCAAGCTTAAATCTCTTCTAATCACTCCAAGATGGAGCTTTTAAATCTCGAGATCTTAAACCAATATCAAAAAAATGCTGCGCAAATAATTTGTGGTCGGCAATCGGCTCTAAAACCGATCCGTATGTTGAGTGATATGTGCAGCATGTTGAGTGCCAGAGCGCCTGGATTCGTCAGAAAAATATTCAAGAATCAACAATACGGTTGAAAATGGAAATACAGATCTTGTTTATGGTCTGATGTTGCAACGATGATGACGGTCAGTTACGGCATTTCACGTGTACTGCGGCAGTAATTTTACAAGGCTACTTTCCGGTACGCGAAATCTATAATTTAGTCGGTTAAGCGTTGGCAGCGTAAACCCAGTATTTATAAACAGATGAACGTGTGTACAGAGTGTTCAGCATAGATTATGCACCTTTAGAGTGGCAAGTTCATTACAAACGAGGGCAACTCCAAAAAAGTAAACTTAGAATCAGTTTTCACCATCATCGACAAACGTAACAATTTCAAACTTGGCCAAGTGCGGCTTTCAAATCCGCCACAAGTCAAAGTCCTTGACGATTTCAAGATAGGTATAGCGGTTCGTCTTCTCATGCTCGTGTACTGCAAATACGCAAATGTGAAAATAGACTATGTGCGAAAACAGAACGACTCATGGTTGACTCGCCGTTGTGAGTCCATATTTGTCTTAGTCCAGGATATTTGCGTCATTGCGCTTGAATATTCCGTTCAACTCGACTGAATCTGGATTTTTTAATTCTTTTTGCTTACGTGGTGCTAACCCGATTGTCACCGGTCGAAAATCCGTGAAAATATGTAGTTTATTCAATGTTCAATCGGCTTGTCACGGCATATCCAGCCAGAGTCTGTAATCATCGATTGCCCGTTTTAGGTACGCTGTGTTGCTTTTTGATGTGGGTTTGACCCTTTAACGTGTTCGCGAAACGAGATCCCTATCTCTAAAGTGGCTTTGGTCCTCATTGTAATTCCGTGTAAATTGAATAATGGCGTTTCTTCATAATGTTAATGAGTTTCTAATCGATATTTCAGGATGCCACGCGTCGATTATCCCGGCCGAACGCAGTGAAAAGTACATTGTCTCGTCGTCGTATCCAAACGTCTACTCACAATACATGAACTGTGAATGGAGGTAAGTCATCGATCCTTGCTGCCGCTGGTCCCTATTCAGTGACCCTTTAGAACTATTACCGTACAATTTATCAACGTAAACGTTTTGTTTGCTTGTGAGATAAAGACAAACCTGTTTTAGAGTTCAAGCACCACTGGGCAAACAGGTGAAGATTAGCTTTGCCGATTTCAACATTGACAACTGTGGCCAGGCCGGCATCAAAATGTACGATGGCCGTGCCGATTCATCCAATTTCAAGGCTGAGTACTGTGGCTCGTCGGCACCGGCTGATTTCGTGTCGAGCGGGAATTTGGTAACAATGAACGTAAGTCGCGACTTCGAGTTGGTTCACTGTTCTAAAATTTTGACTTCTTGACAAGGATCACTTGATGTACAAGTGCTTGTGACAATTTGATTAGAGAGACACAATCAAACGATGCGTTATGCAATTGATTATTTTAGGTCTTTCAACGACAGAACACTCTCGGCAAGGGAATGGCAGTCATGGTTGGATACTCATATGTTGATAATCACAGCAATCAACCAAGCAACAAATATCACAATGGTCAGTCGAGTAATAATGGCAATCAAAGCCAGGATCAATTATATGACTTGCTAATGAGCAAACTGTTGGATGGTGCTATGCCACAACCAAAACCACAGGATCGTGTTATAAGACTTTCCCATTTTAGAACCGGCCTCGAACAAACATCAGGCCCAGTTTTGAATACAACAAGTGTGATGAACATTCTAACAAACACCGTCTGCGATAGTTAAAAAGTTTTTTGGCAGTAAATCTAATCACGTTCAAAATCTCCCCTTTCTTCAGATTCGCGCCTTCTAATAGTAGTAACGAAAATGGATGACACTATAAATATCACACGGGTCTTGATGCATACACACGCGAACGGCAGCCAGCGAACTTGACTTCATCAAGATCAATCAATCATGTCACTCTCAGTAACTGAAACATTCTAATCGTGATTAATTGATTAACGACTCAGCTAGGACAACGTGCCTCCAACGTGATTGAAAATTTCGCTTTATTTCTAGCACAGTTCCAACGTAAAAGGTCACTTCCGAGCCAATCGACTTTTAGCATTTTTTCAAAGCCGGTTGCAAATTAATTATCCCGAACGAGTGGAATTCAGTTCAATTGTCGAACAATGTATCTTACTTGTTCCTACGGTTTCTTTGATTTTAAGTCGAATGAGTTAACATGCTGTTTATTTGACGTGTGGTGTTCTCTACTCTCTTTATCTCGTTTGGTTCATGGGACCAGCACAGCTCTCTCTCTTTCTCGTTGTACGGTTTATCACCCCCGTCCCAAGGCGGTTGTAAATTAAACCTCTAAAATGATAAAGATATTGGGCCGATCCAAAAATGCATCAAGCCCACGGTGTCTCCTGCTATCTCTCTATATCCTCATGTTAGTGAATTTTGATCGATATAAACCTCAAAACCGTACATTGCTGCGGTTCACACAGTGTCGCTCACCGACCGGTTAATTTGAACACGTCTACAGCCAAACCCATACATGGACTATGGCGTACCTGCCGTGGCGACAACGGTGCAACGCCATCAACCAAAAAAGAACCATCGGAAACCGGCGCCGAGACCAAAGGCGAAACCACAGAAAAAGAAACCAACTCGCAAGCCAAAAACGCTCAAGCTCGATTTTAACATCAATGGCGATGGTAAGTGAATCTCTAAATGATTAACACAGATCAAACGAATTGGGGTTAAGTGGAGCAGTAGAGTTGGTTAGTCGGTTGGGGTAGGATCACCCTTACCCGCGGTGGTGTTCCGGTTGAACTTCACCTATTGATGATAAATTAATGATAAAAATAGAACCGTTCTAATTAGACGTTCGTTTGACCACCCACAATAATGAACTTATTTGTAAACATAGTGCTGATGTTTCAAATCTGAACACGGCTGGCCCAGATCTGGTGACGTACTTGAACCTTATCAAATCACATCTTGAATCATTTTCAATTCAAACATTTTGACATGTCTGCGCTGGCAGTGCAAAGACATTTTTTGTAACATTAGTTGTGACATTAGATGACGCAAAAACCAACATTGCCTTAGTCTTTCCTAGATTATTATCTCGGGTGTGCTGTGTGACATTTTAAACCCGGGCGTTTTTTGTTGGGGTGCCACTGGTTAATTAAATCATAAACGTGGCTACATGTAACGTAAAATGTACATACGCAAAAGCGTTTAGCGCCAATTATTACAAGTGTAATATTTTCGTCATACAACGTGCGTTAATGTGTGTGTTCTACTCTGTGTGAAAATCTGAGTCGAACGTTTTTCTAGGCGTGTGTGTTGACCGACCATAATTAGGTTACGATACTCAGATTTTATTTAGGTCTAGTCCGCGAGAAGCTCGGCGATCGAAATTAGGCGATATATGTATTCTGTAAATATGTAGAATTCGCGTAATAATAAGCTAAACTTAGCGTAGTAGCGTAGTTGCGATTGAACGGTTACAACGTGAGAGCCTATCACAGCGATGATTAACGTTGCACTTGCAGTGGTTCCGCTCATACGCGGTGGTTTCTTATCCAAATTAGTCTGTACTTGAAATGTAACAGTTGTACAAAAGACCAACGTGGACCTATATTTACAACAAAATAGTGAAAGAGCCCCTTGCCAAGTGCCGCTTGATTGCATTAACCCCTACTAAAATAGAAAAATTCCATCTGTACTTTAAAACTAAAGTTTTAATAATTTCGAAAGCGACAGTTGCATCTCATCAATAACGACATTAGGGCAGCGCGCTTTTCTATCTTATAATCCTAAGCGGATTTGAGCAACGAAGCAGAAAATGACTGTTACACATGCTTTTGCGCCACGGCTCGAGTTATTAGACTGGCTTTGAACTTCGCTAGCTTGAACAGATCACACACACGTAACCGGCGTCTGTAATTTTACGCAAGAATGTTCAAGGAATTCAGGAGACACACAAAGCGCACACAAATACTAATATACAGGTCAAATAGTAGTTCCATCTTATATCACAACGCGCTCTGCCGCTTGTTGACCTCGCCCTGTCGACGTCCTACTTCTCAGTTTCCGTGCTAATGTCTGGTTATCTCGTCGCAAATTGAGGAACTGAAAATGATGAAGACGTGAAACGTAAAGTTGAACATGGTTTAGAGGATTTTGACGCCGTTTACACGGGTGTGGCTTTAAAAGGGGATGTCTTGAGACGGTAGTTGCTAAACGAGGCGTTGTTTTCTTGGTTGTTTGACAGACGTGTTGTGCATCACAAAACCCGTCTTCTATATACGTTGGAACCATACTTTTATCTAGCCAACTGACGTTGGATACACGTTCACATGAGGTGGTATCCAGATGCATGTTCGATTCAATAGCAACCCGTCAGTTTGTCTATTGGATTGATGGCTTAATGGTTAACGAGACATCATTAATCTTTTTTGTTGAAATAAACACCCCCAGTTTTATTTAACCATAATTACGGCCAAATATTAAACGCAATACATTTTTTCAGGTCAAATTCGCGACACCTACGACGAGCTGTTGGCAAAGAAGCAAGAGGAGAAGGCAAAGAAGACTGCTGCGTTGAAGCAAAAACTTATTCTAGTCATCTTGGTGCTGATCGTTATTATTGGAGCAAACGTTGGCTTCATTTATATGCGATGGAAAGGCGAACAAGAAAAGGAACGAGTGGAAAAATGAGTGTCAATCTTGATGGTGCCACTGGCCCTGGACGCCGCAAGTTTCATTACAAAAGTTCTTTGTCTGCGTGGTTTAGAAGGGATGACGTGAAGATTTTCGGGTTAACTAGGGGGACCTTAACGAATCAGATAAGTCGCCTGGCAAAAAATTCAGCTTGGAATAATTTAAGCTGCTAGCCAAGGCTTGTTTTATTTTCACCCCTTGTTTACACGCTGTGCTTCTGAACGTAATACACAAACACGCGAGCGTTTTTTCTATAGAACACTGTTTTTCACTCGAGAACAAGGCAAACGCAGCAGGAGGCGCCGACAAGGACAGTGGGAGTGATCTCGAGTCAAAAGTAACGGACGACAACATCTACTCGTCGATTGGCGAAACCTACTCGACAATGAACCTTCAGCCACAAATAATGTCAAAACAGAACAAGGCATTTGCCGCCATGTATTAAACAAATAAGACTGTGTACATATAAACCTTTATACCCCGTTCCACTGACCTGCTTTGTGAATGGTACAAAACAATCCGAGTCAAAAACCTAATCGAAATGCCACAATACTGTTCAAATTTATATCATGTACAAAATCAAAAAATAAAACCGATGCCCAGTTTCGACCTCAACAAATACATTACCGCGTGTTTTAATGCATTTTACCATATTGAATATAGTACAATGACATGTCCGGTGGTTGTTCTCTCATAATACCAGATTCGATCGATTACGAAGCGGTTGACCGGGTCAGGAAAAATGAAAATTGCAAAATGAAAATTGTTAGAACACGTCAACGTAACGCGAATCAGATTAATGTTTTATGCAGCCAGTGACAAAGTATCCGTTTCCATAACGTATTTCATCCTAAGGCAAAACTTACTCTCGTACATTGGATCATCCTCGGCGAAAAAATGAACATTTCTATGACATCAAGACCAGAGTGAAAAATTATATGGTGTCGTACGTGATCATTAGAGGAGCTGTGCTTGAGAGAGATTTTTATTTCAGTTAAATAAATTGACGATGATTTCGATGATGCCGGATGAGTTTTGAATAAATTGCGTCAGACGCAACAAGTAATCCAAGTAGTCCATGATACCATTCTTGTCAAAGTCAACCCATGGCCACAACAAATCAGACCAGCCTTGGAGAATAACGTCGAAGTAAAGGATTAGATGATCTAGATCGGGGCTCCACATTTTAAGAAGACACACAGAATTGTGTGGTTTAGTATTGGCTCCAGTTTGTTGAATTATTTTTAGTATCATCAGTTAGTGCCAGATGGTAACGAGGATCCGTTATTTTATAATTACATCGACACTCAACTAGCGCCAATCACAATGCGTATTAGAAGTCGATGTTTTTCAATGAAATATAAACATGTGGTGTGGAGCCCGAAACAATGAATCTTGTACACTCGTCAATCAGATCAAGTACTTCAGTCGCCGTCACAACACCGTCGGCCTGCATCAACGCCACGTCAAGTTGAAGCTGAAAAAACATTTAGCCATGCAAATTCATTCATTTATGTAAAAACTTCCATGGCTTATTATCAGTGTTCAAAATGTGGCTAAAAGAAGTTGAATTTAATTTTCGGGAACGTCTTACTCTTTTGAGAAGTACAGTTTCAGTTCTCTAAGTGAACGCACTAGTCAGGCGCATGCATGTGCATTTGTGGTCACTTGAGTAGAAATACCGATTTGCAAGTCAAGGGCGTAATGATACTCACCTGAATAACGTCCGCCTTGAGGACTTGATAAAGTTGTCTAAATGATGCAAATTGGACCATAAAGACGTATCATTTTGTCGACCACTAACCTGCAATCGAGGATAATATAGCGAATAATGCCAATTTTTTCCAGATAAAAATCAACATCATCAAGAAAGCCAGAAATGGACGCCTCGGCATCAGCATAACTCCGGCGTGATCTAATTCGATTTTCAAAGTTTTTAACTGGATAGACCAGCTGACCGCCAGTTCGATCCACGGGCGACTCTGTTGGCAATAAGCTCGAGCACGTTGCCATTTCAAGGCAAAGGAGGAGCACTGTTAAAAAATTCATAATTTTTGTTAAGTGCTGAAAATAAGTGACGCTTCAGCTTTATGCTATGTTTATGGGTGACGAATTTTACGCCCTTGAAAAACACTACAGAGGATCAGTGGGCGACGCCCTTTGATTCTTCTTCGTCATTAATGTTTAACACAAAGGTTAACATGAATGTAACTTTGTCACAGAAGTAACCCGGTTTTGCGTATTTTGAACGAGTGTCAAAAAAATCGTTCCAATATAGTTCGCGGCTCGAAACAATAAATAACGTTGTTCCCCCGTAACTATGACAACCACTGTGTTATAGTGAAACTGGTGTTTGGTGATTTCGTTAAATAAAATCTAGCTGAAAAGAGAACTATGCCGCCTAGACGCATGACCACGAAAAAGGGTGTCAAACCCGGAAGGTAGCCTAAGACTGGTATTTACGCACTGGGCTAATCATAAATAGTGACGATTCAAAAAGCAACAAGTCCAAAGATCCCAAACGTCCCGACAACTCGGTTCTTGGTGGTGATGACATTGGTGCCGGTCGCCTGCTGAAACCTGCCGATCAATTGCAACTAACCGAAGCCGAGCTCAAGGTTGAGCATGAACGCATTTTGAATGCGAAGAATCCATACGCGCCCGATAACATCGTCCGGTTCAATTTTAGCACGAATGAATTTCAGAAGGATATTCACGTCGATCACTTTGCCACTCATTTCCAACTCAAGGGTCAGTGACGTCGCCGTAAAGTTAAAAATCAGGACGCGAACCCAAATGCTTTAGGAAATTTGATTCACAAAGAATCAGATGAGGCGCAGGAACAAGCCGCACTGGGCAATGTTCAAGAAGGTGAGTTGGTCTTGGGAATTTTTTGAGCCACTTCCACAATGTTCGCCGACGATTTAACCCGAAAATGTTGCACCCGATACATTTCAGCGTAAATTGACTCACTGATGCATTTTGCACTTAGTATTTGAAGATCAACGTGCCATGTCGTACTTTTTTGTGTTAACCTATGAGAAAGCAGATGGAACAAGTAAAAATCCTTTTTTGTTTCTCGAATCAAGCACCCATTATTTTCTTTCAACCGAATCTGATTGAAAGAAATGCGACAAATTGCTCATTTTTTGGCATCAATCTGGCTTTCACCTAAACCACTTCAATTAAAGAGGCCGAAGTCACCGTTGCCGGCAAGCCCGTTCGAAACCAATTCAACTATGGCGAGCGCTCGGCACAAACGTTAAATCAAAAACAACGCGACATTGCCATTCAAACGCAACCGCCACCACGTGAGAATTTGTCGATTACCGTCAACCAGTAAGTCGGCGTGTTACACCATGTCCAATTGCGGTGCTAGCCATGCACGCTAGAGCACACACAACAGGCTAAACATTTCAATATAAATTGCATATTATCAACATTCTCCACTTTTTTGTTCCTTTGCATGGGAGTTAATGCGGAGACCTAAGCTTTATTGCGATAAAACATTTCACGGTTAACAATTAGAAGCTTTTTTTGCAGATTAAATCGCGCTGATCAATTCGGTTCCTTCAAGCTTCTCATAATGCTTACCACAGCTCAGTTTAAAAAGGCGGAAAAGAGCCACCTAGATTAGGGCAGCTCCGGTAGACCTCATCATGTTTACAATCATGTTTTACCTGCTGTTCGAACTTGGTTGACATTGTGCTTAAAATAATTGGACAACAAGTTCACGAATGATGAATAGTCGCGGACTAACTTATCTAATTGGAATGTACTAATGGAATCTGGTTAACACATTCAACGTTCACCCTTAAAAGAAAAACCATTTCAGATTTGTGATCTACGACGCTTACAAGAAAGAGCTCAAAAACCGCGAGGCCAAAGATGCGAAGAAGTCAGCACCAATTGGTGACACTGAATCTGCACGCAAAGATTATCTCGTCGAGTGCGACGCCCAAATCCGCATCATGGAGCGCATTGTCAACCAGAACATTTATGCCGACATCGCCAACGATTTCAAATTCTTCGAGGATCAATCCGATGAGTTTCGCGAGGGTGGTGAAGGGACTTTGCTGCCACTGTGGCGTTTTTCCTATCAAAAAGCAAAAAAGCTGGCGGTGACGGGGATGCAGTGGTCGCCCAAGTATGATGATCTGTTCGCATGTACCTTCGGCAGCTATGATTTTGCGCGACAGTCTTACGGCTTGTTGGTTTTGTACTCATTGAAGAATCCATCGTTTCCCGCTTATACGTACGAAATTGACGTTGGCGTGATGTGTCTTGATCAACATGCAACCTTTTCGAATATGATCGCGGTCGGCTTGTACGATGGCTCGATTGCTGTTTTTAATCTGTTATCAAAATCAAACGAGCCCCTGTTCCGTTGCACCACGGAAGTAAAACACACTGATCCCGTCTGGTCAATTAAGTGGCAGTATGAAGAAACGGATGGCCCGTTTGAGATCTCGCTGATTTCGATCTCATCCGATGGACTCGTCAAGCGCTGGCGCGTCGTCAAATCGGAGCTGGAGGCGGAAACTATTCTGACGCTGGAGGACGAGGGCCTGCGTAAGGTGGGCGAGGACACGACCGAGAGTGCGCTTGGGCCTGTAAAAGGTGGGGCTAAATTTTTGATGATGCGGAAAGTGATAATTGATTAAGCGTGCGGCACATGCATCGAGTTCCATCCCAAATACAAAACTCTCTTTCTCGTTGGCTCCGAAGAGGGCAAAATCTACAAGTGCTCGACCGCATACTCGTCACAGGTGTGATAACTGTAAATTACATTATCGTCATGTTTAGTACCTGTTCACTTATAACGCACATCGTATGGGCATTAACGCAATCAAATGGAACCCGTATCATCCAGGTACTTAATTTTTCACGTCTGTATGGTGTAATTTGGTGCGTGTTAACGCTGGTGTTTAACGTTGCGGTGCCATTTAGAAATATTTCTATCGTGCTCCGAAGACTGGACATGTAAGATATGGACGCAAGCGAGTGTGGCGCCGCTCTTTAGTTTTGACTTGCAGGAATTGGATTTTTATATCTAAAATGACGTTGATCACAACACCAAGCTGTTAATAACTAGATTTGTCACTTGATATAATCAGAAGTAAAAACCACTACGGAAAGGCCTCAGTCGGCGACATTGCGTGGTCCCAGATGAGCTCAACCGCGTTCGTAGCTGCCACCGCCGAGGGTAAACTGGTCGTCTACGAGCTCAACGTGGATAAATATGCGCCACTATGCGAGCAGATCATTGTTCAAAAGAAACGGACCAAGCTAACACATTTGGCTTTCAACGCCGAACACCCGGTCGTTGTCGCCGGTGACTCCAAGGGCCACTGTACCGTTCTCAAATTGTCGCCAAACTTGAGAAAACGTCCACCACGCTCGAAAAAGGATCCGCGACCGATGCCCGTCGATCAGCAACAGGAGCATGACAAACTCCAGAACTTGGTCAATATTGTCCATCGGGCGGCTGAAGCCTGACGACTTTGTGGCACTTGTAGAATAGGAGCAGCCCAATGCCGGAAACTGTTTGGCGGATCGTTTTTCTTATCCATTGTTGATGCCCAACATTTTATCCGTTCTTCATCCATTTGCTTGTTTGGGCGCAGTTGTTAGATGCTTAACTCCTGCGCCCATCATTTGAAAAAACAAAATTCCAATTTTATAAGTGTCAGTGTTAATAAAGTACAACTACTCGACTTACGTTATCGACATTACGCGGCCGGAATGCAAAATATTAGCGCTGATGATGATTAGTCATAATTACGGCCCGAAAGTTTGGCGCGCGTGGGTAATGCGCTTTTTTAATACGCTCAGTCAGCGAGTCGAAATATTTGGTCAGAATTAGAGAATTTACACAAAAAAGTGTACACACGCCAAATATTATTGAATTGATTTCTTCCCACACTTGATAGAGAGACCGAGAGTGAGCAAAATGGGCGATTTATATTTGGGGTTAGATTTGTCGACTCAATCACTCAAATCCGTGTTGATTGATGATCAACTTAATCTGGTACATAGTGATGTCGTTGTCCTTGATGAATTGGGGTGAGACATGACTTCTATAGAAAAGATCTTGAAATGTGTAGTCTTTAGGTTTGGCACGACAGACGGTTTCATCAATGATGGCACCACAATAACTGCTCCAACTCTGATGTTCGTTGCCGCCATGGACCGACTATTCGAGGGGTTGAAGCAAACGCCATTTCTCTCGCGCGTCAAATCAATTTCCGCCTCTGGCCAGCAGCATGGTACAGTCTACTGGAAGACGGGTGCCGGGGCGACACTGTCGTCATTGGATGGTCAACGCGACCTGGTCAGTCAACTGCGCAATTGTTTCTCAAAAGAAAACTCGCCAATTTGGATGGATTCATCAACGAAGGCCGTGTGCGATCAATTGACTGATGCGGTGGGTGGTGCAAAAAACTTGGCCAATGTTACGGGTTCATCGGCATATGAGCGCTTTTCGATAAATCAGGTCGCCTATCATTTCAAATATCGTTTATTGACGGAACCTATGATTTAGATTTTCAAGTTCGCACTCGACAAAAACGTTGACTACAACAATACGGAGCGTATTGAGCTGATTTCGTCGTTTGTCATCACCTTATTAGCCGGGTATGATTATTATTGTTACGCCGCGTTTCTCATTTCCTTTTACTCGTTCAGCTCGCCTGTTTCGATCGACTGGGCGGATGGCTCGGGGATGAACTGTTTCGATATTGAGAAAAAGTGCTGGAGCGAAGAAGTTCTCAATTTTGGCAAGTCAAAAGTTAGTGATTTGCTTTCATTGCCACATGATAATCTCGGAAAATAGTGTGGCGCGAAAAACATAGACGAAAAGCTATTGAAAGCGGTACCAAGTGATACGGTCGTTGGCAATGTTTCGTCATACTGGTCATCGCGATACGACATTCCCGTCAGTTGCAAATTAATTGCTGCCACGGGTGACAATCCGTCCTCATTTGCTGGGCTCAATATTGGCCCTGGAACAGTGTGTCTATCGCTGGGCACGTCAGATACTGTTTTCATGGACATGGTAAAACCCTCTCCACAGACCGAGGGTCATGTCTTCGTCAATCCGATCCGAAGGGACTCATACATGGGCATGTTATGCTACAAAAATGGCTCCTTGGTTCGACAACGGCTGCGCGATGAGCATAAGCTTGATTGGGAGCAATTCGGGCGCGTGTTGGACACAACTCCGCCAACGAACAAATTGTACATTCGCTTTGATTTTGAAGAGATTACGCCAGTTCTTGAAGGGACTTGGCAATTCAAGGTTAACAATGATGGAACGATCGATGAAGTTGACATTGGAAGTGAACACGAAATTCGTGCATTAATTGAGACCCAAATAATTGCCAAGCGCGCCCATGCAATCAAATTCGGATTTGGGCAAGGTGAAAAAGTGATTGTGACGGGTGGGGCATCGTCTAATCAACACATTCTTCGTGTCATTGCCGATGTGTTCCAGCTGGATGTCTACGTCAATGAGAGCACGGCTAACTCGGCTGCGATGGGCGCTGCCTATCGGGCATTCTACTCGTCACAAAAACAGAGTGAACCTTACGACAAAATAATTGGCAAAGCGGTGAAGCTGACACTGGCGGCAAAATTTAACCCGACTCTAGCTGACCACTACCTCAATATGGTCAACGCGTATACAACTGCTGAAAAACAA
>SCLD01022379.1:0-18209 GCA_004367895.1 Oikopleura longicauda
AAATATCAAAATTTACCTCAGTCTTATTTTTTCTGGAAATCAAAATGTTTCCTTTCAAAATTAAGAATTAAAGGCTGCCAAAGTTGCCAAAATTCTTTCTTTTGTGAGATTACATTTGGTTTCCATAAGACTTTGTTTTCACCTCCTTGCTGATTTTTTGCCTTTTTTAAATTTTTCAAATTTTTTAGTTGGGGGGGTGATTTTATTACAGTTTGATGTCGGTTTCGACAACAGGCGAATCTAAGGGCAGCCCAAAGGAAGATTTGGCTCTCCCAAGAGTTAGACCAGTGTACAGAGCAGTAACTATGCTTCTTTCTGTGTCGCTCAGATCATTTGTGGCGACTTCAGCCCGGATCAACTCAAGGATATAGGTAAATCCTATACCGAGATTAGGTGTTAGCTCGGCGGTTTCGCTCACTTCACCATTTGCTGCCCGTTGTCGGCACAATAGCCCTGAAAATATAGATTATCGGTGGTCTCATCGTTGTAATCCGGTTTCGGATCCGTCATATTTTCAAAACAAATAAGCTTAATTTTCTACAAATACGCTTCTCGAACTTTTTACATCATATAAACCCTCCCTACCTCTCAAATCTTGAGCCAAATCATCTAAAGCTTTGTCTGGAATTGGATTTTGGTTCAAATTCACCATTCTCTGGTCAACAGCATCCATTTGACTCGAAACTGCAGTATTCTCGGGGTGTGCGGCCAAAATCTCTCTTTGTCTATCCCTATAAAAAGGTAGGTTAATTTTGGAACCAACCTACGTATTTTTACTCACGTTAATTGAATCAATGGGTCCAAATCACTGGGGCGCGCACAATCAAGATGAGTATGGACGTTGTACTAAAAGCAGGTCAGATATGGTTTCAAATTTAAATTATGTACCTGTTTGCCGGGGCTATCGCTGTACTTCTTAACGCGGTAGTACTCAGCAGCAGTAATTTGGCGGCCATATTTATCGGCCTCACCCTTGCGAACAAAAGGGGGACAAGGCCATAGCTAAAAAACATATAATTTCTTAAAATTAAGAGTTTAAAGTACCTGGAAGTTCTGTACAATCTGGTCATGGAAATAGAGCTTGGTATACAAGGTATTTCCACATACAATCATTGGGCTGCCAGGATATTGAAGACAAATCTGAATGGAAATCTTCCGATTGTTCTTACGATCAATATTGTGAGAGTCCATCCCATTTCCACTACTGTGAAACTAAATTACATGTATATTAAATAAATTAGATACAAATATATTAAACTCACGGTATGTTTAATCTGCTCGGCACGAAGAGCAAAAGCAGCCTCCTCGACGGTTTGTCGATTTTGATAAGCATAATTATCCACCCGCCGATAGATCTCATCCTTCCTCTGCTGACTGGCTGCCATCCTAGTATAGTCTACGGCCTTCCCACGACTAGTCTCGTAGGTCCAAAGCAAATTTTTAGAACTGGGATAGCTCCCGGAACCTAAATAATGTAAATTATATCTAAAACATAGTACCATAGTACTTACAATCAACTTCTAAAACTCGAACAGGCTTGTGAGCTTGAAATTTTTTCCGAATAGCAGCCGAATTTAACAAATTCTTCTCGTGGGACACATCGTTCACTTGAAATTTCAAATCGGGGCCGTACACATCCTCAAATTGGCGGTCACAGACTATCTCGTCGAAGTCGTGAGCGGTTGGAAAGAAACGAGAATGTTCTGTGTCATCATTGTCAACATTCCAAGCCCGATCAACGAGACCCATTCGGTAACTGATTACCTTGGCTTCTTTATTGTCCTGAAAAGACTGATTACATCTAGACTAATCTTAATTAAAATAAATAAAATAAACAATAGAGAACGAACCGAACACTTTGGGTTGGAGGCTTCGGGCTTCGAGATATGATCCTGATATTTGACCTGCCAATTCAAGGCGTTGGAAAAGTCCAAAGCGGCCAATTTTTCTTTCTCAAGACTATTGGGGGTCTCAAGAGATCCACGTCGACTTGGAACGAGGGATTTGTATCCAGAATCAATGTTTAATTCATCGTCATCATCCGTATTACAACCGGAAGCAGCCATGTGCTTACTCATACTGAAATAGAAAAATTTTTTAAAAATGAGATGAGTTTATCAGTGTTGCCCTGTGGCCAGTAACAGTGTCAGTCAAGGTTACAGTTAATAAAGGTATAGTATAGCTTGTTTATAAAGGCAGCGGAATGATCAATAAATATCTTAAAAAAGAAAGGGGTTATTTACGTTTCTCTTGGGTAAAAAATGATTAATTTTTTTAAAAAATATGATAATAGGTACCTTACAAGACATGAGGAGGCTCAATCACGTTAATTCGGCAGCCGGGAAATTGCATCAAGGGGTACGGTCGAGCATTAATGTCGACATCGGCTCCGTCATCGGATGAATCATCACTGGAACTGTCAATAGCGGCCAAATTTGGGTCTGCACAAGCGTGTTTGGGATCAAAAGAGTTAACCAGATCACCATATGCTGGTGGTGGAGAGTTGAAAGGCGTAGGTGCAACACCAACGGTAGTAACAGGTGGTGTAACAACTGGCGCCTCAACACGTTGAGTAACAGGAGCTACTGGTTGAGTGACAACTGCTGGGGCAGTTGGCACATATACAACTGGTGCGCTTGGTACAGATCGACGAACATTACGTGCAGCCAATAATTGAAAATATGCCCGTCTCACGCTGTGAATAATAATAACGAGACAGACGATGATTACAAGCATAACGATGGTAACGCTAGTGAAGGTTTGGCCACTAACGGTCCAGCTGTAATCCTGATCTTCATCATCAAAAGCCCCATGAGCAGCCACTTGATTCTGGAAAATGGTATCGATGACAATTTTACGATAACCATTTACAGCCTGGGTGGAGAATCTGGACCCAGGTGATAGCTGAGTTGCCCGAGCCACAAAATCGAAAAAGCGTGGCATGGTGATGCACTAATTTGATTTTAGAAGAATTAAAATTTTTTGAAAAAAGCGGCCAAATCACTGAAAATTTTTTGTAAAATGTTTACCTTGACATTGTCAGGGTAATTGATACCATCTGTCCATCGGACTACTTTTCGACAATCATAGGAGTCGAACATCAGTTCACATACATTGTTCATGTTCTCGGTATTGGATCGTAACTCATCGTAAAGCCGAGTGGCGTTGTAACACCATCGCAAAACTGGTGACCAAGTGCATTGGAAAGTAGTCATTCTGAATAATTTATATTTATGGTGTGAAGTGTATCAGTAAATTGGCAGCAGAATGATCTGGCAGTAATAATAAATGAATCTCAAGAATCAAACAGAGTTATAAATAGGCTCAGTGAAAATAGTTTGCAGAATGTGCTTGAGGAAGCGGCCGTCTTTGTCATGTTCGATTTGTAGCATACGCTCGACCCAACACATGGCGAATAAATTACAAAAAACGAAGCGGCCCATATATCCTTCTCCACGAATAAATTCCTTGAAAGCAGGAAGTGGTCGAGAAACCAAATTAATTATACCAAAGCAGCCTAGAAAATCATTAATACAAATTATTTCGCAATAATACCTTAGATAAAAATTTTTTCATAAACATACTTACCCAAAACGCGAATATAAGTCCTTTTTGAAACCTTCGTGAAGTTCACACGAACTCCAGGCAGCATAACTTGACCCGGGGATGACTCAACGTCGTCAACTACTCCAAATGTGGCTCTTCTTGTGTAGGTATCGTGATCACCGGCCATTCTTACTCTTATTGGCTCGAACACTTGTTTGGCAATGTCCGAATCCCACAAACGGCCCAAATCCTTCTCGGACCAAGTGATCAAGTCCTTAAAATAATAAATTACTAAAAAATTCGGGAAACCGAAAAATTAAGTCTGGCAGACAGTCAACGAGGACATAGGGAAAAAATTTCCAAGCGTGGGCACGTTCGTCCAATCAGGAGACAGAACGGAGAAAATTTTTAGAGCCACGTGGGTACCCCAAATTCATTTAGAAAAGAATTACCTGCATCTTTTGTAAGTGATCATATTGTGAAGAATCTCGCAATATAAACACCAAGGATTGTCGATCCAACTGCACTCGAGATATGCTGCCAAAGTCGTCTGAAATAAGCCAGGTAAGTTATAATTTACAATTGTAACATTTTCTAACCTTTGAGGTCTTCGAAAAGTTTTTGAGGGACCTGGGTTGGGAGAAATCCATAAGTGGCGCGGACCTCAGTGAAAGGTATATCTCCGTCACTGTCACATTCCCGTATAACGTCGGAAGGGGGTCTCTCACCAGCAAGTAAACTAGCCTTAGCCAGAATTGAGCAAGAAAAGCTATAAATGCCCCCGAATCTTGAATCGACCAATTGAGTTCTTTCATAACAGTGCATACATTTGTAACGCAAATCAGTGAGGCTGCCTTGATACTTGTCGCAAAACTGACCGTTTTTTCCTTAATATACAATTGCATAATTTAAATAACTAAAATTGTAGAATTCATACCTTGTCTAACTTGGTGAGGACACTGTAGGAAATTCATGTGTCGATTTTCAACCTCATTAACGACATTTATGGGCATTCCACTGGCTTCAGCCATTTTAATCTTGGACTCGGCGGCCATAGAACCATGCGAAGCAAAGTTATCACGGTCTCGAATCGGAGCCCAGTCAGCTTTCGGTATCTTGGTGAGTTGGTCGGTTAAATTTGGGTCCAGGTGAATCATGTCAGTTTCTACAGGACTGAGAGTCAAATAATGTGCAGCCGGGGAAAGTAGTGCTTCTACGCGAACAGGTACAATTGTACGCTTAAGTAAATGTTATAATAATTGGTTAAAAAATACTAGTAATTACCATATATAAGTTTTTAATGCCATTTTGAATCGTCATGTAATTCATTTTGGTAGATGTAAATCGGCTGTAGTTACGGAAAACGCTGTAGTGACTATCCAGTGCGATGTATTTCAGCTGATTACTCCGATAGAATAGTCCTGGAGCTCGATTTGTAGCTAAAGGTAAAATTAATATAATATTTTTTAAAAACTAGATTCCTACCATGTTCGGGAAAATCATCCACACATTTTCTTGTGATGACAGGATACGTTCCATCAGCTTGTTTCTCGCCAAAAAAGCTGCCAAAATGTGATCTGTTGGTGACGGTTGCCCAATGACCAGTGTAGCTCAAACCTAACCCAGTACCCCAATTAGATATAACGGAAAGATCATTAGACATAGGGTCCCTATCATAGTCCTCGCATGTTATTATATTATGCCTACGATTATCCATCAGAAACCCGTAATAGTCACGAAAATATACAGGGTATTCTTCACTGAATGGATGTGAGTGAAGGTTATATTCATAACCACGTATCTCATAAATCTGTTCCAATATGCTAGTGAGATAGGGATAGGTGCGGCCGGAAGCGTCTGGAAAATCACCATAATATGGGTTCAAAACTAAAAATTTAATTCTTTAAAAAAATAATATTATAAAAATCTTTTCAATTACCTTCTTGGTCAGTGAATCGCTTCTCCAAAGGATAATATGGCTGCCTAATTTTCTTCGGCCACCGCTGAGCACATTCTACCGACGAGTTATGGTCACGATGTACTTTAGTACGCAACATTGTAATTCTAAATAATTTTGTCAAATTAAAAATCATTTCTCTGGGCAGCCATTGTAATTTACAGGTTGAAACAGTCACAGTGTAATTTTCTCTAAGCGGACTAATTCAATATATCGTTCAAAATATGTGATAGCCGGTTTAAAAATATTTTCTCTAATCAATGATAATTCTTTCATGATTCCAATTCAGGAAATGAATGACTCATCGGAGGAGAAGAAATTAATCATCAATGACGCTCCACCCAACCGTGAAGCGAGTGAATTCTCCGAATCGGAGGTAAGTCTTTCGTCCGAAAAATCATAACTCCGAAATTGATTGTATTATACATTTAGAAATCGTCAAACGGTTCTGATGAAGACTTTGACCCTGACCATGAAAGTGTTGAAGAGAAAAATGAAAAGGCAGCCGAAAATTTTGCGGGTCTCTATACACAATACTTTTCCCCTAAAAAGTATTATTTTCTACCTTTTTCTTCAGTACCGGAATCAGAATCTTCGGCAGCTGAAGCAACCAGAGGGCGTCCAGAAAAGAGAAATGGTCCTACGGACGACAGTATGCCAGGAACTGCGAACAAGACCAAACGAAAGCCTTTGGACACAGTGGAGCGCTCCTCGAAAAAGTCAAAGCGGAAAATAAGCTTCACTGACTCTGAATCAGCTGAGGTAATGCTTTATTTTATTAAGGTGAAACGCCGTGAACTAAGTAATCCCATTTTAAGAAAAACCCACCAACCTACCCCTGTCAAACCACCTTACAAAGACTCTCTTCGTTGAGAGTCAACTGTAAGACATGACAAAAGGTAAAGGGCTTAAAATGAGATCACTTACTAATGGATAAACACCTGTTTTTTATAAACTGAGCCGTAATATTATTGGCGAATACAATAATTATTTAATCTTATTAAATGGTATTTAATATTATTTAGACCCAAGACATCACCAAGACGGCAGCTTCGGTAACCACCATCTTGGCGAATAATCTTGCATCAAAAGCAGCCAAAAAATCGACCAATATAACCGGGTCGGTTTACAAGAGAACTCGCTTGGGATCTGAATTGCAGCCGGAAAACCCAACATTGGCGAAGTTCAATCTCAAGAACTTTACATCGGCAGCATCTCCCAACCAGCTCAAGTATCAACTTCAACAATTCGCGAAATTGATGATAGATCAATTTGAGAAGGTTGATTTCTCGCTCAACAAACGAGCCGAAATGGTGGCTTTTTTGTTGAAACAATTTCAAAAATCTGGCGTTTTCACAAATGTGGATACAGCCATTTTTACGGCTGCTGAGGATTTGGTAAGTTAATTACGCGCATAATCGCTTAACGTATTTAACTCTAATATGTCTTAATGTAGATTACAATCAATCATGTAGAGGCAAGAGACTTCAAATTGACCCAGAAAAAGCTGGAAAAATGGGCGCGGCAGCAACCATTCCCAGGCGGTTTCTACGTTGAAATGACCAAAGAAGTTGAAAAGTCTTTTTCATCATCTGATGAGACGTCTCAAGAACAACAAGATCGTTCTGAGATAACGACTTCAGGTATTCACTAACTCACATTTTAATTTATCCAGTTTAAACAAGTAAAATGGGTAAAAATCTAATTATTCAGAGGTCGAAGAACCAATCTCGTCCTCAACTCCAATCATCCCTGCCGAAGCACCTGATAATCCAGTAAGTGCTCCAGTTTTAGATGGAAAAGTGGCAGACTTGGACACCATAGTCAACCATCTATCCGAGGAATTTGAAACAGTGGTTGAGTCAATCGAAAAGCGGTTAAAGAATCTTGAACTTCGCTTACCGGACATGGACACAAAAATGGCAGCCATTTCAAGAGGTAAATATTATATATACTACTAGGCTGTATTATCAAGACTTTTGACCATTATCACCAACTAAATTAAATTTCAGAGGCATCCAAAGCCCGATCAAAAGCTAAATTGGCACTAAAATCGGACACCCTTGAACTGGTCCAGGTGGATATCGCTCATCTTATGGCTAGAGTCAAAGTGGTGGAAGATAGACCAATTCAAAAGGCCACCAGCAAGCCAAAACTAGACCTGTCAACGGATGAAGTCGCGAGCTGGTTTGGTACCAAGTTGGAAGCCTCATATGACACACCCAAGTTCATGTTGAGGGTAAAGGACTTGATTCAATCAAAATTGGACTGTCTCACTATTTCAGTGGGAAACATTCCATCGTCAACTCAAAATTCCATCGCCAAATGGTCAATTGATGCGGTGGCGGGTAATCTCAACAATTTGGTCTCTGAAAATGCCGATCAAATTGTACTGGCGCTAAAATCTGAGCTGGAGAAACTCAATGTGCAGCCTACAGTAAGTGATTCCGGTTCAAAGGCTTATCAAACAGCCACACAAGAGGCCTTCAACGTGGTCCAAAAACAGCTGAATGAGCACAAAGAACAGTTAGGTACACTGCTGGGTGATTCATGGCGCTCAAATGTGGACACATTAATGTCAATTGGGGTCGTGAAGGCAATTTTCACCGATTTTGGCTCGGCAGCAACCAAGGTTCTGGAGAGTTTGAAGATGTGGTCTCATCTGACACCAGACAAACAGACCGAATTATCACGGGCGGCACAGAATTTGCTAGATTTTCAGCAATCGAAAGGTAACAAAAAGACCTTATTAATATAGCCAATGGAAAATTGGAAATTATATTATTTATTAAATATTTCAGGATTTCTCACCACGAAAGACTTTGAAATTGCTGTCAAAGATCTCTTGACTAAGGAGTCCTTGGACACATTTCAGGCCCTAGATAAAGAACGTGTGTCAACAGGTTTTGACCGGAACAATGATCGTTTCGATCCAGCGGAACCTGAAACAAATGTTCAATGGTCCCTCTCCCAATGGCAAGACCTAAGAGCCTCGCAATTGATTCCACAAGTGGACGATGGTGCTCTGTTTAATCAAACGCCAGTTGAAATTACAAACCTTCAAAACTTATTCCCAGACTTCTATGCAAATGTTCCAAATAAACATTTGGGACAAAATTAGTATGGAAGTCTGGGTTTTGTACAAACTGTAAATACCGTTCTTAACTGGCAGCAAAATTACAACTCACTAAAAATATTATAATTTAGACTGAAATAATGGCTTCCGGAACCTTTATGGGAAATGTTCAAACACAACCGGGACTAAAAATCCTTCGAGATAATTTCATGGCGGCCATAGAAGTCTCACCTTGGTCAAGCAAATCATTAATTCTGGAAGAGTTAGAAGATTCACGTATTTTGATCCCTTTTTTCGCCATTAGATATGATTGGGTCACTGAATGTAAGTCATGTCCATATTTGATAAAACTTTTACACATTGTTAAGATCATGTGGAATCAAGCATGAATTTCCCAACGGGACCTCGACAACCAACCCAATTAATTGGAGAGGACATTGTGGCAGCAGTTACGCCAGAAACCATGCTAGGGCACATCAGAGATTATGCGCTGAGTCACGCAACACCTGTTCATGACGAACACTACATTGGTCATGCTACGGATGTAAATGATGTGCCTTTGTCAAAGTTCTTTATGTTTGAACTTGAACGACCTTGGAGACACGATGAAATCGAATTACCAAACGGTAAGTCTTACCCTAAATTACTAAAATCAGGTTCTTACTGTAAAATTTAGAAGGCTCCTACATAGCAACAATGTATGTCCGAATAAGCAACCTATTCGAGCAAAGGGCAGTGGGCACCAACTTCAAAATTGTTACGAATTATGTCACGGTTCGGGAAAATTACGAAAACGACATGATGAATATGGACTACAGTTTTATGGAAAAGTTGAAAAGGACTTTTGACCAAAAAATTAAATTAAAATTTCCAGCCAGAAAATCATTACTGGCTTGTTATCAATCCAGAGTGCACTAATTAATAACCAATGTACATACTAAATTACATGGCTGCCATTTCTTATCAAACATATTTTTTCATATAACGTATATATATATTTTCTTATTAACTTTAAATCATGCAAATAACCAACTTAGTTCATTACCAATACTACCTCCTCTTACGACTCATATCTAACATTTAAATTTAGAATGAGCCACCCAGGTGTGAGAATGAACGTCACCATGATCCCAGAACACAATTCGGGGAACCCGGACTCAAATGAGACGTATACATTTGGGAATTTGGACCTTATGGGGGGTCATGTCAACCTCCGCTTCTCACTCTTGACGGATGCTGAACGATTTCCCGGAATGAGTCGCAATCATGGTACAGTTCAAGAATTGAGGTCAATAATAGAATCAATTCGACTTCCAGATCTGAAGAAGTCCGTGAGAAAAATTCTCAGGTAACTTTTTGCTCACTATAAATGTATTACAATTCAATACAAATTTCAGGCGGCGAAAAATCGTGCCCACCGAGTCATGGTATCAGTCTGAAGCACAATCGGACGAAAGTGGAAGAGTCCCGATAATGGACGTCATGACCCAAACAGCTGATCTAGTGGATAATCCCCTCAGGACGGCTTTCCAAGGTCATGATTATCAAATTTTGGCAGTTCACACAATGATTGATGATGCTGGGTTCTCCATGTCATTATTGATGTACAGAACCCGTCCAAGACCCATTGATGTACAGAACCCGTTAGTGTACAGAACCCGTCCAAGACCCACTGTTCCAAATATGGGAGAATAAATACAAACCTTATTCATTCCCAACACTGCCTGTATATATTTTAATTTACTCGTGTTAACTGGCTGCAAATAAACTTCAAAATTTCATTTTATGTAAATCATTGACTTTGACAGGACTGAAAGTGATCTAGTTTAGGCTCGGCTTTGATAGACTTGAAATGGAAATAAACTCGATCAAGTGTGATTTCGAGCTTCAAAAGAAGGCAAAGGAAATAGCTCACTTGGAACATGTCATTTCAGAAGCATTATTTCAATGGGAATGCTGTGCCAGAGGGGGTAACGCGACGGAATCACGTGGTTGTGACGTTTCGTCAATGGATGAGGTAATATTTTACCAAAAACTAAAAATAATCATAATATTTAAAGAAATTAAATATGTTAGCAATGACCGACAAGTTAGTCATTGGAATGGCAATTACTGTGGCAGCTATCTGGTTATTAGCATGTATTCAAGCCAGAAGAAAACTGAGAACTCATAAACGTTCGAAGACGTTGGTTGATGCGGCCGTTCAGACGAATATATCCTATTCGACCTCAGGCCCTGGGAAGCCATCTCAAGGGTATCGATCTAGATGCGACTCCCGAGCAAAACGAGCGGCCGAAATTACAAGTCAAATCCAACGTTCACGACTCCAAAAATTCACACCGGAATTAGACAACTGGTCAATCAACACTAGTGAGATAAATCAACTCACTAGGAACTCAACATTTATGAGTGATCCAACAAAAATTTTGAAGGAGGCTGGTCTAAATAATAATGAGCTGGCTCACCTTATGAGTCATCCGGACTTTGAATCAGACCCACTGGCTGCATGTAGAAAACCGAAGATGGAAGCTACTGTCACAATTGAAAGTCAAACGTCATTAAATTCGGTACTAACAAATTCAAAGTCAAAAGATTCATATACAACATGGACTGAAAACGAGCCAATGCTATATGAATAATATAAATTATTATCCCCTAATTACTTGGATGGTACTTAAGTCGCGTCTACCCAAGCTATATTTGTAAAACCTCCCTCTTTGGCTGCTGCACTCACCTCAAAAGCGCATCATCATTCACTACCAATAAAGATAAAATTGAAATAATTTATTGTGAAAATAATTGATTCTAAGCTACAGTGAGTGTCGGAAAATTGAAAGAAAGGCAGTTAGTTTTTACCAACCAATGAGGGTTTGCCATTTTTACACCATTGGTCGTATTTTTCCTTACGGAAATTTTTCCCTTCCGAATTGAAGTGACAATAGTTGAAGTCGTGGTTACCATGTCCATGATTTGGGCAGTAGAGAGCTAAAATTAAAATCTAAAAACGAACCAATTAAAAAATTCAACACTCACTTTTGCCAGAGGATGAATTAGAACTCTTTCCATTATCTTTACGACTGTTTTGGCTGCCATTTTGGTTGTCACGTCCACGTCGGTCATTAGAACGGTTTCCACCTCGACCACCACGACCGCCACCATTTTTACCACGTCCACCTCGACCGTTACCGCGGTTGTTATTACGGTTATTTCGACCACCGCTGTCATCGTGTTTCTTGGAGTGTTTCTTGTTGAAAGCCTCCATGATCCCAGACATAGTACGGCCCCCTATACAGTCGGTGCATGGTGACATCATACAGTCTTTGGCCAGTCCTCCACTGTGACGGGCAATATTACGAGCCAGTAATTCTTGTTGGTCAGGACCAAAGTTGAGAATGGACTAAAAAATAATTATCAAAAATAAACATTCAGATAGTTAATTACCAATTGTTCGATAATTGTCTTTTTTGACAAAGTTCGGGCGTGATCGGAAGTTAAACTTTCGTAAACTTCATCAACGGCTGCCAAAGAAGCCATTGCATTTTGATGGTCATCAGATCCTACGAAAAAAGGTAAATCTCAGGAAATTAAATCACCTTTAAACTTACTGGGTTCTGCTTCATGTAACCAAGCCTTTCCAGATTTCTTCAACTGCTTAATGGCATTGAGCACGCCATCAAATGATAATTTGAGCATGCTGGCACCGTCAAGAAGAGTCCATAAATCTCTGACACACTCGGGGAAAGGTTTTACAAGAGAAACACCGGTAAAACCTGGTAAAGATCTCATACGACCATTTGTAATGGCTTCACCACCATGGCTGCCTACTTGAAGACGATCTTCAAGATTTTTGAGAGTCTTACAACAATCATCATATTGCTAAAAGAAGGTATAGAAATTGAATAGATTCTTTAAAAGATTACCTTTCCAGCTTTATCCCAAGCAGCCATAGCATCATCACGCTTCTTTTTCAGTAAAATCGCGTGGGCGGCAATCTTTCGATCAGTATCAGATACCCCAAGTCCAGGTCCAGTCAAAACAATGCTGGAAACACTACGACTCACAGCCAAAATGGCAGCACGATCTTCAGTGGTGGGGTTCTTAACATTGCTGGACTGAAGGTAGTCAGCAACTTGACGTTGGAAAGCACGAAGAGCATCAGTGGCGCGATTGTAGGCGGCACTAGCTTCATCCTTTTGCTCAAGTAAGTCAGTCTTCTGGTTCCGACGATTCTCCAAATCACGGCGTTCGGACTCATTAGCAGCCACGGCAGCAGTTCCTCGCATATAGGCGGGAACATTCATGGTAAAGAAGTTACTCTTAACCTTATTGGTGTAGGAAGCTTCATTTCGGTTGGATAAACCGGAGCCTTCATTGTAATTATCCTTCAAATATTTATTAGAAATTATCATAATATGAAAAATTTCAACTTACCGACATTGTTAAAAATTTTTTAAAAATAGTTTGCCTATCTAGTCCCTATCTGTAAATGTTATAAATTTGAGAAATTTTATTTCAGTTAGAAATGGAATACTAGAATTACTGGCATTTGACCAACCGCCAACTTGATGGATGAGTGCAGCCTACGCATTGGGGAAGGGTCCGAAAATGCTCCAGGTATGGTCTAATTTCGGCCAATTGAAATCCTCGGAGATAAAGTCTAGTCTCGTGACATTCGGAATAATCACGAAAGAAAGGTAAAATATTATCCTTTCGTTTGCATGGAGTAATGCAAGCGCTGTTCTTTCGACATCCAACAACGTGATAAAATTCGAAAACATGGTTGTATTCATGTGAATTGGCATCATCATAACCATATAAATGTCTCATCATCACAAGTTTTGAGCATTTATGAGCAATACCCTTAAATTGAGTATTTAGATGTTTAAAGCTATGGACCGGCGTGAAGCGAATAACAAGAAAGGCAGCCAGAAATCATTGAATATTAAAAAACATAAAGCTCAACTTGAAATTGAAAAACTAGTCAACGAAATGAGACATGATCAGCTTCAAAACTTGCAATTACGCAACATAAACAACAGTCTCAGACTATCGATGGCAGTTAGAAAAGAATATAAAAAAGAAAATGAGATAGAGCTTGATGAATGTCAGGGCTGTGATTCCTGTAACTCTAATAATAATTACAAATGTGTCACTGTCACAATTAATAAAGAATAAATTTTCCATTACTAACCATTAAGAAAGGCATTCGTAGAACTCGGGGAGCGTTAACAAAAGGAACATCACCGGCAGCCCATTGATAAGTCATTCCATCAACCCCTTGAGATTGAGGATATGAATATTCGGAGTAAAAACGAACATTTTCACCAATGACATCACTGGGACTCGCAAACAGATCAAGGTTAACACCAAGAATATCCACTAAGGGTTTACTAATGCGCTTTTTGGTACGAGAGAATACATGGGTAAGCTCACGCGAGGGTTCGTCGGCAGCTTGTTTGTCGGTAGAAATCCATTTCAGTGAAAGATAAATGCATTTAGTTTGGCAAAATTTACATAATTCGGTAAAAATTCTGGCCATGTCAATGTCTCGGGTACCTCTGCCCTCCCAACTCTCAACGACGGCGACGTTATCACACCAAATGGTAAGTCGGCAATTATCATATTCGCTTCCATGTGACTGTAATGCTATTAAAATAACATAAGCCTCTTTGACATGAATAGGCTTGGCAGCAAGTTCGACGGGAACGGGATACTTGCGGTACTGTAGTAGACCTTTAATGTATCGGGCAGCACCAAGACCAAACCCACTGGCATCAGTATACATTTCATTGGCATTCAGGTTCACATGATTGTCAGGAATCCATTTCCGCTTAAGTTTAACATATTGTAACTGCTGCCATAATTTAAGCTCTTCAACCAAAAACTTGTAATTTCGGACAGAACTAACGGGCATCAGATGTTCAGTAGCGATAGGTCCGTCAAAACGAGCGTAATGATCCTTAATTGCAAGATTCATCTCTCTAGTGTAAAAACCAAAATTCGTTGTAACCAAGCACCAACTAATAATTCTACCCCGAATACGCTCTAACGACTTCATATTGCATTGTTTAGTCTCAACACTGGCTGCAATAAAATGATCAATTTGAGTTGAAACTTTGACATGTTTTTCTGGCGGCACAGATATTGTTTGTTCAACGGTATCGAAATCAAAACCAAGAAATCTCCCTTTCTTTTCCGGAATAAAGTCACACTTGGTTCGACTGATGAAACCTCCAAATGAGACAAGCAAACAAAATAGGCTGTACACACCACATCCAGTCTCACCAGGTTTCAAAGGACGTTTGAGACGCTCAATCAAAGCTCTGTCGTCCAAATAAAGCAAGGTAGGAAATCCTTTTTTATTTAGAGCATCAACGGCGACCCTGTTTAAGTTTTGAAACATAGGTGGAGATATGTGCAATCCAAAAGCCATACCACGATGGGTTAAGCACAAATTGTCGAATTTCAGGCGGCAAAATTCCTGACTAATAGGATTGATTCGAGCCTGCAAAAAGCCAGATTGATCATCAATCACCGAAAAGTGATCACCAGGTTTGAGCAGCCGAAGAAAATCAGATGCATTATCTAAAATGCACGGCGGTTTCGGTTTCGGCGCGCACAAAGTAAAAGGGCTGCCATCAATACAGGTTCTAGGCTTGTGCACCTCAATAATAAAAGGTAATACGGCTTCAATCGCATATTCAGATGATTGTAAATCAAATTCGCCAAGCAAGTTGACACAATCCTGCTCAATCCAAGACATCAATTGAGAACAAATCACATGCATGAATTTGAGATTCTTACCACCAGTAGGGTAGTAAAATACATCTCTTTCTTCAATTTTATCTGTAATAATGCGCGGAGAATACCCACAAACTGAGTTTAATTTACAATGTTTTTCTTTAGAGTAATCGCGTTTACCAAATCGTTGTCGGGTGTATTCGGAATTAATATACGGCTTCGTGAAGACCTGTATATCTTTGCCACGAACAGTTCTCCAAGTACGAGCCTCTTCAATAGGTACGTGATCGACATGCGAAACGAGATCAATGCCATGCATGAGACTCTCCCTAACTTCCCTTTTCAGTTCGGTCTCCTCGTCACTAAAATGAAAATTTCATTGGACAAATTGAACCGTAAGTAATCTTACCTAAGGTTATCAATAAATGGCTGCCAAAATTCCTGAAACTCAGACCATAGACCAGCCGTAAAATCATCATTATGACGAAATATCAAATCGCCAAGTTGTGGATATGATGCAAATTTCTTTTCGGTTTCGGGAAGAACTCGATTATCGGCCTCTTTTGCTGACCAATAATGAAATTCATGCTGAAGAGTTTCGCTAACATATTGCCATAACTTATGATTCGACCACTCATCGTGCTCCACCTCAGGTCCACGAGTAATATTGGAATTAAGCCTAAAACGGCTACCATTCAGGCATGAATTGACCCAATTACGCAAAAAATTTGTAGATGATTCACCCTTAAAATTTTGAGCGCGAATATTACGTTTTTTATTCTTCTTGGCCGCCTTAACAGTTTCATGTTTAGCACGAATAAGGTCAGACATGATACGGATCTCTTCGTTAGTCCAAGCATAACCATGGGCAGGTCCATTTTTATGGTATGAAAAGTTATTTTTGAGATTCAAGAGTACCAAATCTTTGTCCTCTATGGGGTGCCCCTTTTTGTTATTCAAAATGAGATCATCATCATCATCAGATGATAAAAGGTTGCCTTCAGCGCCAAAGTTATGATCACTGATGAAAAAAGAGTTATAAATATCACTCATTGTTCAGATTTGCGTCACGATACTGAAAACAAATGTGATCAAATATTCTCCAGGAACAAAACCATTCAGTCAATGTTACTTACGCAAAAACAATTGTTACATATAAGCCACCTCTGGAATAAGAATTTAATAGATTGGAACTTATATGAAATTGTGACGGCCTGGAGATGTCTAGAAAACGCGGGCAAAACCACACTGACTACTGGAGGTTGGTCCAAAAAACTGAAGGACATGAAGGCAGCTTTTAATCTGCAGAATATCAAAACTATGAATAATTTTGACAAAGAAATAAAGCTCATAACAAATTCGTTTATTAAAGAACGCATTGATAATGCTCCAGAACCAACGGTCAAGAAGGGAGCAACTACACCACCCTACAGAGTTTGGAAAAGGGTTATTACAGAGATAAAATCGGATGTCACCAAAAGGGATGGACAGAAACGAATGCGGGCAGCACAAGGACATTTGTTATTATGCTGGACCCTATCAACGGGAGCACGACTAGATGAGTTGCTACGACTTAGAAAAAGTGATTTGAGTGTTGTGTCAGATAATGGTCTTTCTTACATCAAGATCACAGTGAGACGAGGAAAACGATCTCGAGATGGCAAAAAACCGGTGTACTATTATGCTCACGAAAATGTCCTAGAAAATGATTTATGCCCCATGAAAGCCTTCCAATACTATGCCAATGTCCGAATCGGAAATCAACCAATTTTTTCAAAGAGGTGTGATTTGATCTTTCCGGCGAAACCAGTGGTACAATTGGATGAGAATTTTATTGTTAACAATGGCAGCCTAGAACCATCTACGAGTCACTATGTTACTTATGAATGGAACAAAATAAGTAAACGTTTACGGCTTCCAAGAAAATGGTGGATCGAGGCCCATTCTGGGCGTGTCCAGATAATAAATGCCGCTTGGGCAGATGGTCAGACAGATGCCCAATTATTGGACATCACGAATTGGCAAAGTACCAGAGTCTTACCAGAATATGTCTCGGGTCCGAACGCATCAGCTATTAATGTGAGAATGACCAAACTAACAGTTGACGAAATGGACCGAAAATGCAAACATATAATGCAATAAAACGATTTTTTATAAAAAGACTACAATTATAATGGCTGCGAATTTATTAAATAAAACAGTTGAAAAATTATAAAGCGTCAAATCAGCAAGTCGGTGAAAACGGCAGTATGGCAAGAATAAGGCCTCTATGAGGCAGATTCGCAGCCCAATCTTATCACAATCTTGACAAATGAAGAGAGTCTTGGGATACTCATACCCGTGTAAGCAGAAGACTCTAAATTCATAAAATTATTATCGAAAAATTGTAGTATTAACTAAATTAACTACAAAAAATAAAAAAGTTTGGCGGTTAGACGTTTAGGAAATTCTAGACACTTTTCGAAAAAATTTATAGAAAAATATCAAAATTTACCTCAGTCTTATTTTTTCTGGAAATCAAAATGTTTCCTTTCAAAATTAAGAATTAAAGGCTGCCAAAGTTGCCAAAATTCTTTCAAAGTTGCCAAAATTCTTTCACCCTCATTCATAAACCCCGTCTATTCACGACACTTTGTTCTTTTCATCTTGGGCTTTATTCTTTCCCAGAATAGCCCACCCTTCTTCTTACACAATCTTTTTTTATTACGTTCCTCTTGGGATACTCATACCCGTGTAAGCAGAAGACTCTAAATTCATAAAATTATTATCGAAAAATTGTAGTATTAACTAAATTACTTTCGTTAACTATGAAATATAGTTAAAAGCGAATTAAAAAAGCTTGAATGATCCGATTTTTAAACTAAAAATATATTTGGAAAGCTGAGAACA
>SCLD01022490.1:0-18200 GCA_004367895.1 Oikopleura longicauda
GTGACTCACCTCTCTTTTTTGGGCAAATTCATTCATTTTTTCGAAAACTTCCCCAATCATATTCTGCATTTGACAATTTTTCGCTTTGGTCTTAGATTTCTTTTCGTCGATCCGTTTCAAATGCATAGATTTTTTTCGTGATCGGCTCACAAGAATCGTGGATGATCTCAGCTGTCCACTCTTTGTCGAATCGTTCAATATTTCCGTTTCTGGCTGGTCAAGAAGCTTAGAAGATTCCTGTATAGAGAATTTGTAAGCTTCATAAATCACTTCCGGTTTTCCATCTAAATAGAAATTGTGAAAAATAGACATCATAGGTAGGGTGTAAACTAAGGGAGATTTAATAATTTTGGATTTCATGATCGCCGACCACTGTCGACCAGGGACTTCTAGTGTGGCCATATTGGAATGAAAATACTGATTTTATCTTCCTATTTTCTATTGGTCTAACGTTTTCCGTTACACAAAGAGTGGCCAAACTTTTATCACGTGATTTAACAACGGCCCACCGTCCTATATTGAACTCACATAGTCCCAGATTGGCAGGGATCGGCGGCCCGTGAAATTCGAAAAATTAATGACTCATCTCTAAATTAGAGATTATGTAAACCAATTCGAGAAAAAAGTTTGATTTTGGCATTCCAAATAGGATATCAAAAAGCTCATGCGCCTACTTGCAGCTTCCACGTGACTGAAAACTACGTAGTTTCAATAAACCTACGCAATTATTAAAAACGCGTAGGTGATCACTCTATGGCAGTAAGAATTATATAAATACTGTGCTTACCGTCATTAGGAGCATCACAAATTAGAATCGTAATCTCGCTCAGTGAACCTTCTTTAATCATTCTTGTGATTAGCCTTGCATCCGTAACTATATCCTTTATCGGGCTGCCCATGGAAGAATTGGTGGGCACTACGGACGAACCGGCAGTTTTTTGAAATAAAATCGTGTAGCCCTTTCCTGCATCGAATCTGGCATTGATTTTGGTGACATAATTCTCAAATCTACTCGACCACATTTTTTCATTGCAAAATATTCATCTAAAAATATTATTTCAAATCAGTTTATGGGGGGGGGGGTCACACATTAGAGTGGAACACTTAACGTACAAAATCATATGAAATTGTTCCGCTCTAAAGTGGGTCCAGGGGTGACCTTTTCCGATGGTCATCGCGACCGCATGGGGCGGTATAGTCTATACCGTATAGTGACCCGACGACCATCGGGAAGACGCAGGCCACTTTACACACTATATGAGTCATAAATATTACTCATTCTTACCTTTCATGTTAGCTCTATGTTTCAGGAGACTTGATATTGAAGCCAAATATACTTTTGCTGCGATAGGGATTCAGTGACCGTTTGGAAATCACATGGACATATTCATGTCCGGACAGTCCGCCTAATACTCCAAGGCCGTCCGTGACCGTCCGTGAATCCCAACCTAAAACGTCCAGCGATGTTTTCTGACAACTTACAGTTTTAATATATTCTTTTTGAATCTGGGTCGTCATTTTTATTCTGGTTATATTGATAATCAACCACGGTTTATAACCAGTTATCACGTGACAACCAAGTGGCAACCACGTGGTCATTACTGGCCAATCCCCTGGCCAGAAAACCATGTGGGTTATGAATGCTTCGTAATTGCTGGCTGTTAGTATCTTGTCGGACAGACTGGTTGATTAGGTCAATTCACTACTGACCGAATGTCGCAACATATCGCATTGTAGGATAAGCGTTTTTTTTTGTCCGTTTTGTCTCCGTAATAATGCACTCCCTAGCGTTGAGTAGTATTTAGTTTTATAGGTGTTACTACGAAGTATTCGTTACATGGGGTGAAAATGGCAATGTTACGATCGATTTTTACAAAACATGGTACCGATTCAAAAATTGTTGCAACAAAAAAAAAGTCGAAAAAAAATGTTGACGCAAAAATCGCCATTTTTTGGAAATGTTGCAACAAAAAAATTGAAAAAAGTACTAAAAAGGTAAGACGCAACATTTTTTTGACAAATGTTGCCATTCATTTTAAAAAACAGAAAAATCACCCAAACACATTACGACCACCCTATTACTTACTAGTAAAACACCCCCTACAGTAATTCCCTATAGTACTACACCACACCAATCCCCTTATTGCCTAGAATATGACCTAATATAACTAAAACATTATTTATAGCCACCACAACACCAAACTAAAGACAAAGATAAATACCAAAAAAGTAAGTTTTTTTAAAAATATTTCTGAGGTCAAACTTTAAACTTTTGGGGTGAAAATTTAAAATATTGGGGGGAAACCCCCCAAACCCCCCTTGCCGTCTCACAAAACTCATACTGGTGGGGGGAAACCCCCCAAACCCCCCTTGCCGTCTCACAAAACTTTTTTTTGGTGGGGGGAAACCCCCCAAACCCCCCTTGCCGCCTCACAAACTGAGGAGAATACTTTTAAACTGGGGGGAATCAATCCCAAACATATTCCAGACCTCTAAAACTGGGGGGAATCAATCCCAAACATATTTTAGACCTCTAAAACTGGGGGGAAAATATTTAAATATGGGGGGAATTAGTTAAATATGGGGGGAATCAACGCAAAACACCTTCACAACCTCTCAAACCGGGGAGAATTTGTTAAATATGAGGTGAAATATCTAATTTGAAAATAATTTTTAATTAAGATGACCGAAATGACACTTCACCAACGCCGAGAAAATAATGCGAAAAAACGGCTCATCATATTATCAGCTTACGCAATGCTGCAGGCGGCCTGGCCAGGTTTTCATATTTTTATATCCAACAGTCCCAATACAAAATACTCATTTAGTATTGTGACTGTTATATTATTTTTAAATTCTTGAAAGCCCAAAAAGAACTTCTTGGAAAAAATATTTTTCCTTTTGCCTTACGGAACAAACGGACGCATACAACACTTCCATGACAAAATTGACCAACTGAAAAACGAAATGCTAGATGAAGTGGAAACCTATCGAGATAACGAAAACGATATAACCATGGACTATGGAATAGAACTCCATGATGAAGAATTTCCCGAAAGTTCCGACGAAGAATAAGGTAATATAAACAATCTAGGTCGATCTAAAACTTCGTCTTCCAATTTCAGAATCATTTTATGTCAAATCCGACTTTTTCCGAGATTGATTTCAAAAATAAAATAACTTTGGTCTGAACACCCTTAACATTTATTCAGAACGAACCAAGCAATGAAAGTGTGCCACTCTAATGTGTTAAAATAAAACTCTCTACCGCCACAACCTCTACTATTCATTGCTAATACTCACAATAAACAAAAATTTGAGCCTGAAAACCATATTTTATTTAGCATCTTGAAAAATTAAGCTTTGAAGTTTGGTCGAGAATACATTAGAAAGATATGCAGTGACTGGCCCTTATAAAGACAAAAAAATACACGTTTACAATGGGAATAAAGGAAATTAATTTCAAGACTTGCTCACATAAGAGAGAAATAGGAGAACCACTCTCCAAATATACAATATAGAGGGCGACATTCAGCTAATCCCGTTATTAATTAACTTTATAGCCATTACAAAATTCAAATGATCAGCAGAGGCACAAGTGGTTTATAATTTTGACAAATAATTATAAATCCATGGTAAGTGTATAATATAACATTTTACCATCTCCGGCATCGCTCGTAATTTTCCCATCATTTCTCATCGCAGTAAGAACCTCGACGACGTCCTAAAATTCATGATAAAATTAAATTGTTCTCAAATACGATTTTACCCAGTCCCCTTAAAAAAAATACCGGTTGAACTGGTGCCCCCTATATATAAACTTACTTTGACTTCGAAAAGCCATTCGACCCAATAAATCTTCGATCTCCGCCCAAATGTACCATTCGCCATCGTGATCTTGCATGACTTGCCTTCCAAATAATTGATTAGATCACGAAACCGATCATCTATTATTTTATTGAAATGCTTTCAAAGGATCAAAAAAATAATATTTCGAAAACAAGTTTTCAATCCGACCCTTTCCTTTGCCATTTCATCTTCTGAAGCATGATAACTCCGTACTTCGACCGTGGGTTGACGACGACGATCTTTGAAATTGAAAAATTTCTGCATCCTGAAAAATTATTTGAAACGGACCTTTAGTTTACAAAAAAATAACCGCATAAAACATATTTAACGGAATAAAATAAACATTTTCGTACTAAAAAAGTATAACGGAATAAAATATCAAAAAAATTTGCTATTGTAAGTAAATCTAACCTGTTTTACGAAAAAATTCAGATCCAAAATAATATTCTATTAGTATACTGACCTCCAACCACGTGTTGGATTGAAGACTCCATCAACCTACGCTTGGATTCCAATTGGTCAGCCACTTCCGGTTAGTAATTATATTTCCCAGAATTATAAAAATCTGCTAAAACCGTTATAAATTACTAAACTGTAAGTCATAAGAGATTGAGACCCATCCCAGTATATCTAAATAAACCTAAAAAACCTCGACCATCAGTACCATCCCGAACTCACACCCCACTTTTCTATTCAGATTAAAAAATGTCCGCAGGATTTTGGCGCCGAATGCGGCGCATAAATTATCGAAAAAGGACTTTCATATTCTTGGCAGCCAAATGCTTAAAAATGGGTGAGGACAGTTCCAAAAATAGATAAACAAGGCCGGTTTATTATCTAAAGATAATAACAATTTTAACCTAAATTTGGAACTTCTAAAAGGACATCATCCAACAATTGATTTTGGAGTACCCGGAACACCACAACCACATACTCTTCAAAATTCTTGGTGCCTTTATTCGATTGATCGATCTTATGACCGACGAAGTCGAAAAATACGATCAAAATCCTGACATGATCGACTTTGACCCACCGCCCTACCGCCCACGTCGAATCCGTCGAGGACCAGTTACAGACAGCTACACACCAGGACAAATGGAAGAGGATCCTATGGAAATGGAAGAGTAATATGCCAAGTCAAAATCCTGATTATTTCGAAATGCCCCTTTTTGATAAATTTAAATTTTTCCGGAAACTTTTTCCAGTCATTTTGTGCAAATTCTTGATTTACACTGTACCTCCTTACTCCCCATTAAACTGTACCCTAACTGTGCATATTCATTAGAAATAAAATTTAATATGCTACTTTTGCCCTATTTTGAATTTCTAAAGCATGAAACCAGTTTGCAAGAGTGTAGGCGTCGGCGTCGTTCTGATATCGTAACGATCATTTTGAAAAATAACAGTTATTTTGAAGAATAACGGTCATTCTGATATCGTTACGGTCATTTTGAAAAATAAAGGTCATTTTGGAAAGTAACAGTCATTCTGATTTCATAACGGTCATTTTGAAGAATAACGGCCATTTTGAGAATAACGGCCATTTTGAGAATAACGGCCATTTTGAAAACTAGGGGTCATTTTGAAAACTAGGGGTCATTTTGAAAATAACGGTCATTTTGGAAATAACGGTCATTTTGGAAAAAACGGTCATTTTTAAAATTAGCGGTCATTTTAGAAAACAGTGGCCATTTAGAAAAATAACCGTCATTTAACATTATCTTTCAAAAGATTATATGACGCAGAGACCGACTTATCCTAAAAGAACCAAAAATTGCAGCAATTATAAAATACTAGGCAAATAGACATTTCTCATCCAACGATAAAATAATCGAAATGTCGATTCCCACAAGCAGTTTTTTCCCTATCTAGAAATCCTCATCTCATCAATAGAAAAATATTTTTCGATTCATATAAAGATTGGACTTTTTAATTTCAAAATTTTCGATTGCCCTGCAGTCCAGATTAAAATAGAGAAAAATGTCACTTCAGCAATCAGCTACGGGTTTCCAATTTTTAACTATTCCATTTTCAACCTTCAAATAAACCCTAAAGATAATAAAACGAATTACACATTATACGGAGAAAATGTTGTCCCAAAAATAATAGAAGCCGTCAAAACGAAATGCGTAAAAATCCGCTTGACAAAGTTGTGGCCTACGTTACATTCATATATATCGAAATATGATAAGACATCCATCGCTGTACTTCAAAGGAAAATTTAATAGCTAGATAAACCTCCCAACTTGAATTTTGTTTCCGTAAAACACGCTCAATTACAGTTATAACATTTTGTGTTATCGTATTCTCCGAAATAGCGCCCTCTACAGATACTTTTGATATTTTATTCCGTTAGATATATTAAATTAACTACAAAGCTCCGATTTCACTAGGGATACCGTTTTTCTTTTAAAACATTTGATAAAACAACCTCCTGGCAAAATTTTGTTGATTTACATGATCAATGATAGTTTTTTTTACGGAAGAAAATTCCGAATTTTTGCGGCTATGCCGATCTTGGTAGGATCACGGTACTTTGAAGCTGTAAAACAAATGAAGGAAATGAATTAATAAAAATACCTGATCGGTTAGTCCGTCTTCAGCTTGGCCAGAAATAAAACCAATAACCCTCGAGCAAACGCGCCTCAATTTACCAATGGTGGACATCTAATTCTTTAAAGAATCTGGCATAGCCCACGCCTATTTTGAATGTAAACAATAGAAAAGATAAGCTTTTCAACTACTAAGAATTAGACGTCTACCAGAGTACCTGATAAACAAAATTCATGAAAGAATAGCTTATCCATCCTGGAATCGCCCCTTACTGCCTATAACGATGGATTGTCAGAAACGTCTTCCGGATTCGCCCACTCGACAGGAAGTATTCAAGATTTGATGGAGAATCTTGCAAATATATCCAAAGATGAGGCCGCCAAACGAAAACCCAAGCCAATTCCAGCTTACAACAAAATAATGAGACTGATACTGATAATTTTGATTTTTATTTATACAAAAGAATGCGAAGCCAGGTTCACCAGTAATTATGAAATCCAAAAATGTTATAAAGCGGTGTTCGTTATGACTTTCACGCCGACACTTGTCAAAACACTTGTCAAAACGAGCACCACCTTATAGGATAATACAATAAAAAAACTAATGAACCTGTTAAGACCTCACTTGGTAATTATCATCAATCAAAATTAATCCTAGACCTGCTTTTCTTTAACTTGCAATAAACACGCGAAATAATACCAATCATAATTTCTTATTATTCAGTGGGAGGCAGTCTAGGCAGATCATAATGATATTCTTCAGTAAGTATTCGGACTCTCCATGAATAACTATAAATCTTTGCCATCAGCTTCGTCTTCTAAATTTCTCTAAATTCTTATTAAATGACGTCATAAAATCCGGTATTCCGGTTTGACCCAGCGTATTTCCAAATTTTGATTTCGCATAAATTATGACGTCACATTGAGTTAGTAAAACAATTCATACTTACGATCAGTTCATCAACTCTTTGACCGTGTTCCAGAATTTTCGCCATCCGAAGTTTGACACTTTCTTTCAAGATCACGATCTCCCAAACATCAAAAACGCGTCGATCAAGCCATGCATCGCTAAAAGGGTTTAAATAAACGCTGGATAACCAAACAAACATTTTGAAAAGTCTCCACCATCGACTAAAACATTGAAATATTACCATTTCAAGGTCTAAACTTTAAAAATATTTAATAAACACATTTTTTTTGTATTGGAATCCTGAGAGCACTTTATTTAATCATAAAAACAGCAAAAACAAAATTTAAGGGTAGTTAAGACCAAAATAGTTTAAATTTCAAATTCAGCGTCGAAAACAGTCCTATCCTACATTTACTGACTCCATTTCAAAGTCGTTATCGGTAAAATACGAATCTTTCCGACGCTAAATTTGAAAAAAATAGTTTGATCTGAACTACCCTTAATGCATATGGTAGGTATAATTCAGTGGGAAAATCAACTACGCCGATTTAAAAATAAAACAAAACAAAAACTCAACCGATATTCCTACTGAATTATGCCTACATTTTGAACATAATAAATATGGGCTTCTGTGAACAGTGGAATGATTCAATGAACTGTAATAATAAGTCGGATAATAAAAAGGCATGAAATACGAGAAAAACTTACTATCCGACCTTGAAATTTTTGATTATAGCTCAATATGTTACCCTCTTGATCAGAAATGTTTTGTAAAGGATATGAGAAAAAAGGCGTGGGTGGTGAAGAATTTTTACAAAACATTTATGGCCAAAAATACGGCACATAAATACGAGCACACTTTGAAGAATATTATGACGTTTAATATCTATTTTCGGAGAGAAAATGACCAAGGGAAAATAGATATTACCGTCCTTATGCACTATAATGACACTTTTTTGAGGCACATAATTTTTGTGGCCATAATGTAGATTATTTGGTTCTAAAAGTTATCATTTCCCATTAGAATAAACCATAACACTACATTATGGACACAAATCTTGAGTAAAGGAGACTACCAAATTGCGTAGGCAGTTAGAAACCAGTTTGAACTGATTTAGACACTTTAGATTCCGAGGGTTCACAAGATAATCGGTCTACGCGAAGTTTCATCTTTGAAACTTCGGCCGTCAAATTTTGAAGATTACTTAAAATTTCCTTATTGACCGAAACCATATGACCCAAGGAATCATTAGAAGTCTTCAGGTACGAAGAATTCTCGGTTTGACATTTAAGAAAAACCTGAGAATTTCGTACAACTTCCACAGTCAAAGATTTGAATAATTCATCTTGACAATGCCGAATTTCGTCCATCTGATTTGAACCAACATTCAGCACATGATCGATATCCGACTTATAAGTCGAATATTTGGCCAGATCGACCTTCAATTGCCCAGCCACTGCCGTATCAACGAATGCGCATATCCTAAAAAATTATTTTTTTAATATAATGACCATAAAGCTTATTAATATCAAAACTAGAGTAAATGGCGCCCTCTTTATTAAAAGTTCTACTCCCTTTTCTCTCTTTAGACTTACTTTTCCATAAAATATGCCTCCGTGGTCTCCTTCACCATATTCAACCGCGCGTTTCTTAGCTCATCAGAAAACAGAATCGCACCCACGATCAATGAATATGCAGACATGAAAAACACCAACATATTGCACACCTCATCAACAGAAGAACCATTTTCCGCCCACGAAAAAGGAACAATCTCCTTCAAGGCATACGAAAAGCCGTAAATCGTAAAAGCGACGATGACTCCATTAACAATACTTTTTTTGTTTGAAATAAAATTCACAAAACTACGCCCTATATTACTTATCCCTTCCAAATTTCATATTTTATTCCGCTAGATATGTTATGAAAACATTCGTAATAATCAAACAAGCCTGAGATAAAATGCTCTAAAAAACATTTTCATAACTTCGATGGCACCGAGTTTTCGATTTCCAAATTGATTTGACATTGGAATGGCAGTCATCTACACGGAATAACAGTTAAAACCATAAAGTTATATCAATTATAATCCATTATGGCCATCTAATACAATTATAAATACCAAAACTATTATTCCATTCCTTTTAGCTTTCGTCAATTTTCCAGGATTTGCAAATAAGGGTTATCAAACACGACAATTCTAAAAAATTTCATTTTTAAAAATATATCAGGACATTTTTCCCTTTTGGGCTAAATGAAAACCGTTCTTACGGCATCATGTGATGATTTCTGTAAAAACTTTCATTCCCGAAATCAAGATCATAAATTCTAGTATTTTTGAAAATTATTCATATTTTAATAACATTTATCACTTGGAAGGAATAAATGAAAGTAAAAGCGAATGATGAAAAGGGAAAAATCTTTGTCACTGGGGAGTTAACACTACAAATAAAACACGTTAGATCATCAAAGTGATTTCATTCTCTAGTGTACAGTTTTTTATGGTGTACAGTTCATTCAAGTCATTTCAAAGTCATTTCATCGATCCCAGATCCAATAACCTTCGCATATTCAGCCTGTTCTTTTCGATATACTTCGTAATAACGTAGAACGTCGCCAGCTTCATATTCGTTCTTCAAAAAGAGTTCCCACTGATAATGAATCATTAAAAAATAAATAAATATAGATCAATTAGCATCAAAAACCACGACTTCCATGATTTTAATTGACCTATAATTCATAAAATACCAATGATACATTTCCTTTTGTCGTAAAAAATTCACAAAAGCTTCATCATTGACCATCTGCGGAAAATACAATTCCAGTTCTTCGGCTAAATAAATTTTAAATACCGCTCATATGACGTCACTTATGACGTACACAATTAAATGCCTGGAAAACTTTTCCGTTAACCATTTTAATCAAAATTAGAACTTACCAAGATGCAACGTAGCGGAATCCATTTCACGATCCAAAAATGCCATTTTCCAGTCCGACTTTCTGAAAGAAAAATTAAGCATATCAGCCCTATCGGTCATTAAAGTGGGGTGCGTGTTCCCAATCCTTGTCGTCTCACAAATGTCACCCGCGGAATTCAAACCAAATGACCATCGGAAAGAGGCCTACCTCTGTATTAAAAAACTAACATATCTCTGTGTTTTTAACTCCCCAATGAAAAATATAAAATTAAACAAAATTTCCCTTTTGGGATAAAATAAAAACCGTTAACTTATCACTGGGGAGTTACGGAAAAATTCCCGATTTTTTCGCATAAATTATGACGTCACTATAAAACCACACGCAAAAAACCACAAAAATTAGGTCAAACATTTATTTTACAGGCAGTGAGGTGGAGATATAGACCTGCGCACCACTGCAGACCATACGGTAGCACAATTTGAGTAATTTCAACGCTGATTTGATTCATATGTTAAAAAAATTCAATTGAGAAGCTCAGAATAATGGCAGTATGGAATGAATCACAGCATCGGGGTAAAATCAAAAATTTAAAACTTCATTTTCAGGCCTAAATTTTCATTTTAAATAGATAATCACGTAAAATAATCAACTTGACACCTCAAACTCGCCCTCCATTTGATTTTATAATTTTCAATAAAGGACATACCAACAGTGAACCGTGATTATCTATCAAAAATGAAAATTTAAACCCGGTAATGAAATTTAATAAATCACGATTTTAATCCTAGACCCGCATAATATAAATATTCTCTAAAAATAATTATAACTTGTCATTTTCTACGCAGACAAACCATTTTGTTTGGAAAATTATCCAAAATATGACGATTTTTTAAGCCAAACAATACGGTCTACCCATGGAAAAAATGCCAAGTTATAATTCACTCGAAAATTCAATTTCATTTTCTCTGTTTTTATCAAATAAATACAATTCACGGCTCAGGCCCAATCAAAAATCGGAAAATACTTTAAGGGGAAAAGGGAAAACGGGCGCCAAAGAATAAAATGACGCTCGAAAGGGGAAAAAAAGGGAAATCTGTATTATAGGACCAAAATGTTCATTTTAATCCTAAAAAGGCATAAACTTTGTCCATCTCAGCGGCTTCGACCATTGCATTCTGATTCATAAACTCATGAAACAGCATCTTCACAGCTGAAGGCGAAGTTCCACATTCATAAAACGTTTCAAACTTAACATGATATAATTTATGACTTACAACCTAACGTGGGATTCACCGTTACCCGGTCCGATAGAACGTAGGCGTTAACATTTTTTTCTTACTATTTCTGTCGGATCATTTGACAGAGTCAAAATCGGCCCTACTTTTAAACTAATTGACAAATTAGTAATATCAATTCCTGAGATTGCCACCACGATTGGAACATTAACGTCGTATCTTCATCGTCAGCCAAATCTTTATCCAAAATAAATACAGCCCGGACTTGTCCAGTTCGAAAATATGATATTAAAGTGAGAAGCGTCTTCAAGATAGTCATCATATCTACTCCGCCCTAAAAAATTTTTCGAACGATTCCTGTCTTGATTTTGTACAGCATCTTTGCATTCTCTTCGGGATCATCAAATACAGGAATCTTCGCCTTCGCCAGTGCCGCCATCTCCCGTTTCATCTCATCTTCTTTTTGACCAGCCTCGAAATACCTCTCGTGCGACTTAAATAATACGTAATTGTATTTCCGGGATTTTTCCAAAAAGAACGAATTGAGAAAAAAATACTCAAAAATGATAACTAGGGTGAATACATGGATTTTAACAAGTTCAACCTAAATATATTTTTGAGAATTTGTCATGAAAATAGTTAAAAAACCTACGGGAGGGATCAAACTTTAAGACAAAAAGGAGGTAATCACGTGATGGCATATGCATTAAATTTAAAAATGACGAAATTCGTGTTTATCAGAAACAAAATCCTATTTTCCGTATGTACAGGTCATGGTTAGGGTTATGATGTAAAATCTGGTTCCGATTTGGAACCATGCAAAATTCGCTAGTAAAAACTAGACTTTGAACCCCTTTTTAACTATGACGTTTACATACGAAAAATTTTCTTATAAAACGGTAATGGTTTCATTTCAATGAAATCTGTTCATAGCCGGGAACTATATCAATAGCTCATTGGGCACAAAATTATGGTTTCTGGCTTAATACGAAGATCTCCTAACTTTCGAACCATTGGATAATTGAATCGACCAGATAATTGTATCGTTCGAATTTCGTCTCATTTTTAAATTAAATACATATGCCATCACGTGATTACCTCCTATTTGTCTCAAAGTTTGATCCCCCCCGTATCAATCCATTTCAAAGTCGTCTTATGTCCGATACAACTCATTCCGAGATTGATTTCAAAAATAAAATGACTTCAAAATTTCCAAAATTCAAACTAATAATGATAAACATTTCCATATCCGAAACCAAAAAATTACCTGGGAATTCAATTTCGGCGAATTGACATTATCAGCAAAGGAAACTTTCTTCGGCAAGTTCGAAATCTTTTTCTTCGTACCGACAGGTCCAGTCAACTTCCTAGTCCAATCAGCATCACGACCACCACCAGCAGATGATGAAGAACCAGACTTGGATTGAGAATTTGATGGTGATTTAAATGGCGACTTCAACTGAGACCCAGGCGATGAAGAAGCCCTCAACTGAGAATGGATTTCTGGCCTCATCTAAAAAAAATTTAGCATTTTCAAAAAATATAAAAATAAAAATGAACTCACGTCGTCGGCCAAAAGAGCCAAATACGATTGAGGTTCCTTCTCACTTGGCATAACCGTCGCTCCAGCATCACCTGATGGCCCAGCGCACATTGATGGACCAGCCTGACTTGATGGATCAACCCAACCTGATGGACCAGCTTGACCTTCTTGAACAACCCAACCTGATGAACCAGCCTGACTTGATGAACCAAAATCATCTTCAAATTCGTCAATCTAAATATAAACTTAATTTCAAGATAAAAACGAAATAACTTTTTTGAGTGCGCGATTTTTATAATTAAGGATAATTGAAAATGTTCAAAATTTTCAATTTTCACAAAAACCAAAAAAAATTCAATTTCATAATTACCTACGCGTTATACTAAAAGCGTGGGTTATGGTAATTTGCGTGGCCGGTTTTTATAATACTTTTAACTTACATCTTCTTGACGCATGCTATATCTAGCCCAATCATCCAAGTTCACAGCTCTTCCTTCATAGCCACCCAATAACGAACAATTTACCAATAATGCGCGATTGTAGATGCGACGAAGACGTTCAGAAAAGGGCCATAACTTTACCAACATAAGGTAATTCACCTCCGCTTTAGGATCAATGAAATTGCAGATAGTATAAACTGCTTCCAATTTCACATGATCACTTATTACTAAATACAGTTTAGTAAAAAATTGGTATCATTTTTCATCATTTTCGATACAAACTATAAAAAACGTACTAGTGTATGTATTGTCCAGCCTGGATTCACTGACTTTATGACCGGACATGGCTGAAACTTCTACTGCGTGAAATTTCAGATACTTAAATGTTTCATTTCATACCCGGTATAAAATCAAAATCACGGAAACAAAATCCAAAAACTAAAATACCCACTAAATGGCCCAGAACCAAACATTCCTTATATAACGATATGGCCGTTGGCCGTAAACAGCTCATCGTGTATCGGGGAAGCCATTTGGACCTCGGGAGACCTTAATAAATTCATAATATATAATATTTTGAAATAAAATGTCAAATTCTGCTCACAAGAATATAATACTCACGTTCATCAGGTTTCAAGATCAATTCTTGATTGAGAAATTTCTTCACATGGCGTTTAATTCTTCGCATAACATACCCGCCGGTCCGCTGCGACCAACAGTCGCCCAGTCGATATCTACCAACAACGTTCAAATCAAAACGTTTCTTCCTGGCTACCTTCGGCTTCGTTCCAAATCGAAAAAATTGATCGTCTGCCCCATAACCAGATTTTTCAAGTTCAAACAGGATCGCCTAAAAACATAATTAACTTTATAAAATATCATATCTTTCTCACAAGGGTGGCGCACTTTCCATACGTAAAAATTAATTATAACTGTAGTATTTATAAGTTACCTTCAAAACCTCGTATGGGCCCACTCCACTTTGTAGAGGTGGTATCACTGGGTAAGCCCTTCGTGACTGCTCATTGTCCGTCTTATTTCGGTTAAAAACATTTTCAATTGTCCAGGATAAGTATCTCCTCTAAAGAAAATCAATTAAAATGCTATTAACCGAACCTTTGTTGCCTGATTCGGAAGCCTTATGAAGTAAGGTGCACCATTGAATCTCTTTTCTTGAAAATGACCAATTTTCGTCAAAGGACACCTCTCATTCGCACTAAAAATATAATTTATGTAAATATTACTTTACCCATAAAATAATTTATCTCACCTTAGTTCATAAAGACATTCATATGATCTACAAATAAATATTTATATGTAAACCATGAAGCGTCCTATGTGAACGTAAAAGCCTACGAACCAAATATCCCGGAAAATTTTTCCATAAACAAAAAACTTACCGGTCACAACTAATCAAGGTCACTGCCCAATGTAATAGGTCCATCCCCAAATCTGCTTGAACCAACCTACCATGTTCATCGAATACGAAGGGAAACAGCGCCCAAATCATCCTTAGCTCATCCTGAGGAATCAACTTCATCGACATTTCGAACTTTACGGACATAGCTTAACATACAAAAACACCCACGCAAATGCTTAAAAATGAATTTTTAATTTCCAGATCCCAGGAAATAGGTTTGAGTTTGATATCATTGAAAATGAATTTTGAATCTCTACAAACTGAGTTTTTCAGATTCGGGCTCCATTCACTAAGTTCAAAAATCCCAAAATTCAACCTACGTATAACTTTGAGTTAAGTTATATGTCCGTCCCGAGGGCATCACTTTTTTCCTCCAAACACGTCTACGAGCAAGTCGAATAGCAGTCATTTGTCCACGGAATATGGTCGAATCAAATTTTTCATACAGGTCTGGATTGATGCCTTTCAACCAAGTGTAGAACGCTCTACTGTAACTAAAATAAATTATTTAAAAATCAAAAAACTAAATAAAATATAAGAATACCCAGAAAATGCCCAAAAAGTAAAATATCAAACCTTTGAATCGTGTTAGGGTGTGGCGTTATTGAACGCTTCACCTTCTTCCTATATCTTCGTTTTCTTTTCTTTTTTGGACCATCTTTTGACTTTTTGGCATTCGACGGACCCGGCTCATCCTCGGACGACGTATCAGGGCGTTCTGGTACACCCGCAGGGGTGTACTCCCTCGAAATTATGTTAAAGCGATCAATCCAACACTGGTACAACTCCATCAATAATTTCCAATCTTCTTTGAAAAATTTACCTAAAAACATTTTATATACATAAAATAAGAGCACCGCCCCGTTTTAATGAAAACAGTCCCATCTACCTATTGAAAATGATACAGTGTGGTGCGTCTTCCCGATGGTTGTCGACTCTATACTTTCCCATGTGGAATTCAGACCTAATGACCTTCGAGTAGAGGCCTCCCTCTTTATATAGAAGTAAGACTAACCATCAAGCAGACGCACACCACTTTAATAAAACTTACTTTTTCTATCATATAGTTCTTCAACAGTGTGACCAAAAAACTTTCTAAATTTGGCAAATTCATTGCATCCTTCAATGTATTTATCCTTTGCCGCTATCGCTCTCAAAAAGCGGTTGAAACTAAAAGAAAATGACTATTTGACCAGTTATAATGTAACAATAACTGTCGAAAAGAGTCAGATCAAACGACTCAGAAATAGAATAACGCCATCTTCAATCGATTCTAGGTCAGTATAGAATTTCACCATTCAATTTAAAACTCATGGTATGCCCAATCTGACTCTTTCCGACATTAATTTCAGAATAAATTAACCATTATCGACCAAAACCCGGAACATACCTATTTAAACAACTATTGATAGAGCTATGCGTTGACTTCGACCGATCTTCTCTCTCATCTGCTGACATATTGACGGCCAAATCGTCATCTGAATCAGCAGCACGGGTGGCAGCAGCTTAAATAAATCCGTTAATTTTAAAATGCGTGGGTGATGATTATTTACGTGGGGGTTATCAATAAATTTTTGAAAAATTGATAAAATTTCAAAAATATCACTGGGTTGCATTCATGGAAATTTAGAAACTCACCCTATATGTAAAAATTACGAATGAAGTGAATTCATTTCGACCTAGCTGCCATTTTAAAAATTTCCAATCAAGATGACAATTTAGGCTTGAAAATGAAAGTTTTGAAATATCTCAAAATTCACCCTAACTATATTAAACTTAAATAAGTTACCTTCAATACTGGGATCTTCAGAAATTGCAAAAAGCATCATTGAAGGGTTCGGTGAAGACGCCTGAGACATGGACACCTGCGACATCGACTGTGACAATTCATTTTCTTCACGATCTTGTTCTTGATTTTCTTCGGAATTACGGTATCTCCAAACGGGAGGTTCACGGGGCTGAGCATCAGGAAATTCTGGACTGACAAAACTAAAGAAAATTAAAATTAGTTTAAACCACCATCACTTTTTCGGTCGTTCACTATCGCACGATTTACGTGCTAAATTATAAAATCGTGCAAACATAAACTGCCCTAATTTTTCGTAAAAAATTCCAAAACGACTAAATTTGCCTACTGACAATTTCACAACCATAATTAAAACGCCCACCACTATATAACCTATTACATAGGCTTATAAATCCTAACCTGTCATCTGAATCCGAACTGACTTGGAAACGGACCGGATCAACCGTTGGATGTTTCCTTTTTTTGGGCATCTCAAATATTTGAAATGACCAACTGGTGACCGACCGCACGGTTATACCGAAATCACGTGACAAATCATCCGCCTACTTAAATAATGGCCAATCAGTACAAGCATATGTTACAGAAAATAATTCTCCCCAATCAACTTTTTCTCTTCAAAACAAAATTCGGTCCTTTAATACCACGTAATCGTTTAATGATGACTCACCATGACTCCGCCATAATAAAAAAAAATTGAATCTTCGGGATTCGAACCCACGACCCATGACTCCGAAGACCACCGCTCAACCATCTGAGCTACTCACCACTTGGCTATTTTTGTAATTTTGAAAATATATTTGGATTTTGTTTCCGTCAAACACTAAAAAATCCATATATATTCATTTAAAATATATATAATGGGTTTTAAGCAAAGTGGGCCACTCTAAGACATCAACAAGGGACGTAGGGGGTGGTACAGTACTTTTTAAAACATTAAAAATAAGTACAGTACTTTACTGTACTAAAAAACGAGATCGTCGTAATCCATTATGCCTTTTATCCCTACATTAAAAAAACCTTCGCACCATTTTCTATCGTGGTAACAAGTGCGCGGCGGGAGTGCATTTTTACTGCGACATGCACTCCCAAAAAAAAATCACTTCTCCTACAATGCGTAATATTGCTACCGCCGTCGGTCGCAATATTTAGGGTGCGCTATGCACACCTATAAATATTGCGACCTGGCGGTCGCAATATTAGGGCAGTGTTGCATCGACTCCGATTTCGGTGTCTCAAATTTCTCTTGTGTTGAGACCCCTGGCGTGTTCGAGACTGAATTTAGGGGATGTTGACACCATTTTCGTCTCAATATAGGGTGGAAAAACCTATATTGAGACGACTTAAAATGAAAAATTGCTTAACACTCATGTATATTGAGACCAAAATGGTCTTTTTATTTTGTGTTGCTACCATTTCCAAAAATTGAACGAATGTTGCTACGGTTTTAGGCCTATAGTGACACCAAAATAGGCCTAAAAACGACGTAGCAACATTCTTTCAAAAAATGTTGCTACACTAAATAAAAAT
>SCLD01022599.1:0-18198 GCA_004367895.1 Oikopleura longicauda
TTTTGAATCGAAGTGCCTGAAACTTTTTAAGGCGAATTTTTTCAAAAAAGTTATATCACGTGACTCAGGAACCCATGAATTTTCATTTAAGCTTCGTCCGGAAATTATATCTTAAATTTCGCGATTTTGGTCGGTATTGTCCTTTCATTAACCCCGACTCTAACAACCTCAGCAGAAATTAGTTTTTTTCTAGCAGCTGCTATGCAATTTAACTTCAAATTATGGGCCTCATTCTGAACACATAGTATAAAACAAATCGATATGATTCAAAGTGAAAAGTGATATTGCGATCATAATTTATGATGGATGTGGTGATTTAAATAATAAAATAATTTTTATAATAATTTTCGCTGATTTTAATTAAATGTGCCCAACTGACTAAGCGCAACAAAAATGAATTTATGACTTTTCATTTACGATTCAGATTTGCAAATACAAGCAATAACTAAATACCATCTTGGCGATTTTAAATTCAAAGCGTTTGCCCTTTTCAAAATGTATCCTATCCTTGATCTCGATTAGTAAATTCAGATTTTATGATTCAACATTATCAATAAAATAGAAAAAACACAAATAGTTTTGACCAACGGTATGGCCCATATGGGTCATTAAATTCAGTCATTTTAAATGATCCCTGATAAAGTGGGGTTTGTCCTGACTCTGTCCAAATCAACCGACAAAAATAGTAAGAATAGAGCGCTAACGCCTACGCTCACTTGGACAGAGCCACCACAAACTCCACTTTACAGTATAGAGTTTTAATAAAAATCAATTCGAAATGTGACATGTAAGATAAAGTCGGAAAGTCGGATGATGGTGACAGGAATAGTGATCATTTTGCGTCGACCCGGAAACACAATTGGGACCGATAATGAAGAATTAATCGTTAAAAATAAAAATATCAATTTATAACTACCTCCGAAGGCAATATTCTTTTCTTAACCGAAAAAAGCTACGATGATGAACTGTATGTAGTTGTTGGTTCATATATTAACTTCTTTTTACGTTCTAAAACAACAATCTGAATCTATTTTGAATTATTAAAGACGTATTTATATAATTCCAGCAAATCTTTAACATCTTTATAGTATTCTGTAAGGATTTTTCTTGAGCTTCAGATATTATAAGATTCTTCCATGATTATAATGGCTCGGTAATATTTCAATGGCCGAACTTGGTTTGGTTAAGATTTTTTTTCACTTTTAGGTTTTCGTTTTGAGTTATATGAATTACAAAATTTATAATCGTATTATAATTATGATATAATATTTTTAATCCTTGGATCAAATTTATGAAAAGATTTGTTTCAAGTCCATTGATTCCAGTCGTGCCCGTCCAACAATCTTACTCTTCGATTTTACCTGTTTGAATAGAGATTCAAATTCAATGGCCGATTTTACATTTTACGCCAAACAGATAAATGAGTTATGAAAGGACAGGGATTTTAACCAAATTAAAGAATTTGAGATGTACTGACCGAAAAAGTACTTGGTTTTACCACTTGAGGCACAAAATGACCACAGACTGGCTTCCGGTAAATTAGTTTAACTGATATGCTTTTGAAAGGATTTATAAAAATCTGTATGGTATTTGTTCTATCCATACAAAACGAGACTTTTAAATGATGTTTGAGTTGAGTTTGAATGAAAGCGGGCAGGTAGTACTGAGGGTACATTGTACACGGGTACGGGGCCCGGACTACCGAGAATGGTGCCACCACATCTCATCAAGCTCAAAGGATTTCAAAAGATTTACTTTTGACTTTTGGAATATAATTTACCCATTCATATAAAGAGAAAAGTGACAGAGAATATTAAAATAGGATAGTATTAAAACATGTTAACATATCATTTTATAATTACGAAATATATTTATTCATTTTTAAAGTAATTAAATTGTGACAAACAACTTATTTTGTTTGGCGAAAATTTATGGAATATGATATACCGTATATCGGATTTATTAGAATCAGTTTTTACAAAATCGCTCGTAGTCGAATTATCTAAGAACCCAATTTTTAGTCGAATCGGAGAAAGCTAAAAATGGACGAGATACCCTGAGCTTTACATGGATATAACTTTATAACCTTATCACGAACATCGTTTGAGCATTCATGATTTTTCAAACGAATTTGTACATTTTCTGTACATCTGGATGCGTATTCAATCTAAAGTCTGTTTAAAGAAATCTATTATAGCGGCCATTGTTGAATTTATATGTTTGTCAAAATAACATTGACTGCTTTATGAAAGCTTTTTTATAGAATTTTTTGTGAAGGAGTATGTTGATAAGCCTATCGGCAATGTGAAATACTAATAAAGGGATGTAAAAAACCATCTGGTCGAATCAAAATCCGACATTAAGTAACGACTTTTAATTTTGAAATGAAACGGAAACTAAACGAAAATAATCATTTTGATCAGCAATCACCAATGACAGAGCGAATCGGAAAAGTAACCACAATCAAAAAGGGTCTCGAATGTATCAAAGGAATGGCTCAAGTTGATTTTTGGTCGAATCTGAAGTTGAAAATTAGTTGAAATAAGTTATCTTAAACATTTCCTATCGAACAATGTATAGCCATGAAAAGGAACCCAGAATGAAGAAAAAATCCACGAATTGGTCAATCGGATCAAATACCCAATCGTAAGTACTCGTTTACCATATTTACATGTTTTTCTAATGTTAATATTAAAGATTCAAGAAAATGGCCAACGTAAGCTTGGACCGATGCCTGATCATATTGGCGAAGTCCCGTCGCGTGGGTGCGAAGTTTTTGTAGGTAAAATACCACGTGATCTGTTCGAGGATGAAATTTTCCCCGTCTTTGAAAAAATTGGACCAATTTACGAATTGCGACTAATGATGGATTTCGATGGTCGCAACCGTGGTTTTTGTTTTGTCATGTTCACTAAGGTCGGTTTTCTAACAAGGCAACCTAAAAAGCCTTTACATTGCTCAATACATTAAGGGTGTGAGGTACGATCTTGAAACGCATCTCAGAGGCATAATAATTTCAGGAGTAACTAAATCTGGTCCTCTGAGTTCAAAAATCAAGTCGAGAAATCGATATAACTTATGGTTCATGATTTATAATTTATGTCAAAATGAGGTCGAACACTAGGTGTTTGTTCATCTGTAGACAACTGTAGATTGTTTGTTGGTGGTATTCCCAAAGCACGAAAGAAGGAAGAAATCCTAGCAGAAATCAAGAAAGTTACCGACAACGTCGAGGATGTGATCGTTTATCCTTCTGCTGCTGACAAGAACAAAAATAGAGGATTTGCTTTTGTTGAATACACCACTCATAGGTAACGATAACAGGCTCGAAATCAGGGATCCACGCACCAGAGCCGGTTGGTCCTAGCACCAGGACCAAAAATTTTTCAAATTTCAGGACCGCACCACACCAGGATCAACAAAAACTGTAAAAGCTCGGACCAACGCGCACCGGTCCGCGGACCATGTGGTGCGTAGATCCCTGCTCGAAATGATATTTGAACTCCACAACAGTAAAATCTATTAGAGCCTCGGCCAATTTCGAAAACCTTATACCTATATAAAAAACAATTAAATGATAAATCATTATTGTATTAAGACTATTCATTTTCAATCAACCGATTCACTTTCATTATTATATTTCACGGTTACGAAAACTATTGTTCGCTTTTATAACCACTCAATACCACGGTTGAGTTTAAATCGGCCACTTCTGTGTCAGATTGTCGGGTGGTCGATTCTAGACTTGGGGCAAAATTTTGGCAGATGAGCCGAGACGGTACTTTGTGTGGTTTTCCCCTCTCGCATTGAACTTTTTAGTATTTTAGATCTCCTTTTAAATTATAAATAAGTATATTCATGGACAATCATGTAGATACTTTCGCTGTGGTTGTTCAAAAATTAATTCTCACCACTCAAGTCGTATTTGTATATTTTAATTTTTGATCCACTTTTCACAAATTATTAAAAGAGTACATTTGAAGCTTTTTAATAATTTAAGGATCTAAATAATAATTTAAATTTAAGAGCTGCTGCCATGGCAAGACGCAAACTAGTGACTGGTCGAATTCAGCTTTGGGGCCACCCCATTGCCGTCGATTGGGCTGAACCGGAAGAAGATGTCGATGATGATGTCATGAAAGAAGTTAAAGTTTTGTATGTCCGAAATTTATTAATTGATACTTCGGAGGATATTCTTAGAAACCATTTTCAACAATTTGGAAAGGAATGGTTTTTATTTTCGGGCTTTAAGACCGTTGCTAGTTTGGTTTCTTGTAAAAGGGATTAGAGTCTCAATAATATAGGGATTTGGTCTTTAGCATGTGGCATAAAGAAAATTCTAAAATAAAACCAAAAAAGGTTGAAAGAGTTAAGAAGATCCGGGATTACGCATTCATTCATTTTGTTGAACGAGAAGGAGCTGAAGTTGCAATGGATGTTGGCGAACAGCAAAACGTAGATGGTTCGTATTTATAGACTCGGTGAAAAAAATCTTTGTTGGCAATATTTCGACCGTCGAAAATTTTCGTCGACATGCATGCGACATGTCAATATTTTGGTCAGTCGAAAAATTATTAACACTGTTATGTGATTGTCATAATCAAAACTTAAATCATTCCGAGAGTTGTGTGTGTGCATTTAATGTCTAATAACCAGAATCAAAAAAGCAAATCATTCTTCAATCTCTAGTATTACACCACCGTATATTAATATAAGGCATTCAATGCACCAAATTGGGTGTTTTCTGATTTATTTTAAAGGAGCAACCGTTGAAATCAGTTTTGCAAAACCAATTGATAAGAATAATCATAATCAACTTGCAAAGGTATCCTTAAAATTTAGTTGGCCATTGACAGCGAATCGATTTATCTGATTGGTCGATTGCTAAGTCGTCTGATTAGCTGACAGATCAGATTTGATCTGTTATTAAACAGTGTTAATCAAATCGCTGTTTAATTTGTTTGTTACTTGATTAATATAATAAGGTCGGTGCTCGAGCATTAGCAGCTCTTCAACACGGGGTCGATCCTGTCGGACAGCAACAATTTTTGGTTTATCCGGCCATGGGAGGTGTACCAGTGATTATATCCACTGATCCATCCCAAAAAGTAAGTAATAATCTCAAAGTGTACCCAAACCCAACTCAAACTTAATTCAAAAGATTGTCAAATCAGATTAGGGATGTAAAATATGATATTTTAGTCGGTTTACCCAACAAAAGGAACTCAAGGTCACAAGGGACGATCACGTGCCGGCGCACGCAGCTCATATCTCGGATACTCAGCAGGGAAAGCTACTTATGGACGATATTTCACAAAAAATACACAAGTAATTGAAATATATTATTAAGGCTATAATTATAGTCTATAAATTATCATTATTATAAAATATTCAAGGAGAATGATCAAAAATCAGAATCAAGCATTGGTGGCCTTAATCCAATCGAAACATTAGATGGTTAGTTTACGGAGAGTCCTGAACATGTTCCGACGAACATAAATAAAAAGATAACGGTATAAATTATTTGATTAAGATATCTGTATTCGGTCACAATGGGGCAAGCCACAATATCAACTGATTCAATCGCCGACAACAAAAGACGGCAAACAAACTTATTTATATAGAATTTTGATTCTGCCACTAGGTGTCACTATTCAAGTAAGCTCTCTCAGTTTGAACGTTTCATAAAATGATGTGGCAAATAATTTGTTTTTAAGTCTCCAAAATTGTCAAATACTGACCAAGAAGCGAAAACAGCTGCCGCCGAAGCTGCTTTGATTCAGTTGGGATTCGCAACTGATCCTACTGCTCAAATAACGGTTAGTTGATGTCATTATTACGTTATAAATCATCAAAAAGCTGGTCAATAATTAACATTGAAACCTCATTGTCATTCACTTATTTTATCCTTAGGCGGCGCCATCACCAATTTCACTATCACCGCCAAGTGCCTTTGGTGCAACAGCTGCTGGTGGTTCAAACGGTGGTATGGTGCATTTTAATCAAAACGCTCGACAACAGCCATTACAACAACAACAACAAATGTTCCAATATGTTCAAATACCAGGTAAATCACACACATTTGACATGTGACATGTTAATGATAACCAACCCAAAACCTGCCCAAGTCTAAGCAACATAATTAACTTTATATTTAAGGACAAGGAATGATGGCTGTACCAGTTTCAATTGATCCAACAACTATGCAACCGTTGCAACTTGTTTATCAATAAATAAGTCAACATTTGATCACGTGAGATACAGACCGTGATTTTATCGCGCCTTGAAACTGCTCGGACGCATATTTTCTGATTGTATATTTCTGTGAGTTTTATTATGGTGCCAAATATTTCCACAAGAAAACCACCTTTGATACTTCAGTCTTAGATTTTTAGGCTCTGTCTCGACTGATATCCATCTTTATCTTAACTTTTTACAGTTCCGAGTAAGATTTGTGTTCAATTTCAAATTAGGATTGAGATAGATATTTTTTCGATTCAGTCACATTTCTCAGTACAGTTCAGTTTTCGAGAATATTCAGTGTGGGGAGAATAATTGTCGGTAGCATAGTTATTCTCCCCACACTTTTTAACACACAAAATTACAATAAATATCTCTCAATGGTTTACTTTATTTTAAACACCAGAAAGTTCCTATTTCGTGAGATCATGGGAGTTTTTTAAAGAAATAATTCACTCAAGGACGAGCAGTTTGAAAGTGTTCATATATATAATCTCCCCAATTTTCTTCTAGACATTTTGCCAAATCTGGTCTGTAACCTGGAATAACCCCAATTTCACAAGTATATCCTTTGAATTTTGTTTCCCATGGAGCGCCAGCTGGAGTCTGAAGAGCAGCACGTAAGACTTCTCCCTTTTCACCTTCAAGACGGTGACCGGTTCGTCCCATTACAGTATGCATGGATCCATCAAAAGCTTTAGCGGTTTTCAAATATTTGTCGTAAAAAGCCCATCACTGAACTGATAATAGAATTGGCTTACAGTATATTGAAACATTCCTGATGAGCCACCAGTGAAATAGATACCTTCAACTGGTGATGCAACATCCGTGGTCGAGGAAAACGGACAAGCAATAATTCCAGTCCATTCAGATTCATCCCAAAAGGATTGATCGCCTTTAAAAGGATCTCTAGGTCGTTCGGATACAGCCTACAGCTATGAATAACCCACAGCCGTGACCCACAGGCTTTGACAGTCTACCCGGAGTCAGGACTTATAGAGGGTAAGATGAATGAAATCATGGTCCATAGATCCCTGATCCTTTGGTATAGTCTGGTCGAAAACGGAAGCGCATATAAGCCCAGTCGTCACCCTCTTCAGCCTCAATAACGTAATTAAACTTAGCTCCTTGAAAGTCTGGTAGTGGACATTTCCAGTCTGGAATACATTCGAAATCAGTTTTTTTGCTTTCCCAATCGCATTGACCATCAGAACATTTACATACTGCACCAACTTTCTCTCGATTCATGGTAGGATTGGAGTCTTCATCACATGTGACCAAAACAGTATCACCATCTTTGTATTCGAGTTGGTCATCATCTGCGAACAGATCAAAATTGTGAGTAGACAATTGGAATTTAGTACAGATCAGTTCCGGCTCTGGTTCGGGTTCTTAAAATAGAAAACGTGGAAATAAAAAAAGCAAAAAATGGACTAAAGAGAGCCATATTGAGATTGCCGCTTTTCATTCAAATCGTATTGAATCTGAAACCATTCAATAGGTTCTGAATCAAATCATATATATAACATAAAAATGAATTACTGCTACACTCAATGTGCACTTAAGTTGCATTTTACAACCAAAAAATATCGAACTTAAGCGTTCAAAAATTAAAAAGTGTAACTTAACCGCCCGTCACTTGTGCAGAACTGGTTTATATTTATCAGGTATTAAACCAGGAGTGTCCTCATTTCTAACAAACCGTAACTTAAATATGAAACATCTCGACTGAGTGGTGCACCAGCGCAAATTTTCAAGATGCATTTCTAATATATGATAAGGGTTAATCCAGATTTAAGTCGGGAAGATGAGAAGCGATCGAATTATTTATATTTTATAAACAGTGTCAATACTTCGTCGAAAGTTATTTTCTGAAAACAAAAGATAAAAATGTTTCTTTCGTTTTTTTTCCAAGAATCTTGAGATAGAAGAAAGATAATTATATTATTTTCTAAACAAATATATAGATTAAATTTACATGAATTTTATATTTATAAGTTTACACAACATCATGTTATATGGGGTAGTTTAACAGGCAAATTTTCAGCAGCCATTGATTTTTTTCTGAATGATGAAATTTTCGCTTGGCCAGACTTAACCGATGCGAGAAAACCAGAGAGTTCATCAAAACCAGAGCGTAATGTCTCTTCGATTTGACTCACTTGATCAGCATGAGTTGCGGCAGCTGATTGAAGTTCTTTGTATTCAGCTCTAAAATAAAAAAAAATAACATTTTGTCATGTGACATAAATTGTGCCCCAAACTTAAGCTTACTTGTGTGCTTTGTCTCGTAAAATATAATATTCAGTTGTCTTATCAAAATATCGATTTTCCATATTTATGATTCTATTAAACCAAACTTTTGTGTCTTCAAGAGCAACACGTGACTCATAAAATCCTGCTAAAGCATCCTTTGTTGCAATTTGTTGAGCCTGAAGTATCTTATATCGTTTTGCCAATTCAATGTTCAAATCAATTTCAAGTTTCAAATTATCTTCAGCTTGTTTTAGCTCATCTTCGCGCTCACTTTGAAACGTTTTAAAATTATTTTCATATTATATAAATGTGGAATTTTATTGCGCATAACTTGATCCATATGAAAAATTTCCGGGACATGCCCACCTACTCAAACGCCCACGCAAAAGTTAAAATTTGGATTTTCAATGTTCAGTTCCCAGGAAATTGGTACGGGTTTGGTATCATTTTAAATGATTTTCAATGAAGAGACCTAAATAGGGGACTCTTTCCCGAAAGTCATTTAGTCCGAAATCCGCATGGTGCAGTGAAGAGACGACGACCGGAAAGACGAATCGGAAAGACGAACCACACTTTATAAGAACCCAAATTTCAAAACGAGCCGAATGAGATTATCAAATTGTTCTTTTCGTGTTTCGTATTGCTCTTTAGTTTGATCTGAAATTAATGGTAATAAAGGGAATTAATATCAGGACTTGCTCACATAAGAGAGAAAGAGGAGGACAACTCTCCGAATATACAATATAGAGGGCGCCATTCAGCTAATCCTGTTCTTAAAAAACATTATGCTTTACCTAATCGTTCAAGCTGAGTATTATTTGCTTCCAGTTGTATGCGATGATCTTTTTCAACCAATTCTAGCTGCTTTGTTAATTCGACAATTTCTTCATCAACTTTGATCGTTTTTGCTTGCAAAATCTTTTGCTTTTTGAGAGGATATACGAAGTTCGTTTTACGGACAGACTGTTTAACCCTTATTGGCAGCATTTTGGGAGTATCACCAAGCGTGTTTTGCAGAAACAAAATCCAGTTTTTCCATCCCGATCAATTTCGGACTGTTTTGTATTCGGACTGTTCGCTCAAAATCAACTGTTCAGTTTTCGGTCAAAATTAACTATTTTACAACCACTACGGTCCGTCTACGGAAAGTTCCCAAAATGTTTTTTTATTTTCCACTGGTCCGTTTCCGCAAAAAATGATCGGTGAAGTTCCCAGTTTTTGGTTTTTGTTTCCTTGGTTTGCCAATAAGGGTTAAGTTGTCAAATTTTCGGACTAAATATGTACAACGCTGTTGATCCGGGCCTGTGTGATTAAATCTTTTGTTCGACCTTCCAGCTCTTGTTGATGTTTCACCAAATTGTTCAACTGTTTACTCAACTGATCATTCTCGCTTTGCTTTTCCGCGTTTTCTGCTGTCAGCTGAAAGACTTATATTTAACTGATTCATACATCGCGCATAATTTACCTTCTCGAGTTTGTCGGTCATTTCAGCAACTCGTTTATTATTTAGTTCTGTTCTGTCGGCCAGCTTTTGAGTGACTTCTTGCAATTCCTCTGTACAAAATAATTCCTCGTTATTAAGTCTTTCCAATTCTGCTGTGATTTGAGCCAATTGAGATTTCAAATCAGCAATGTGTGCTTCCATCTTTCAACGGTTTTCAATCTGAGACACTAAGCATACTAATCATAAAGTGGTATCACTCTTGAGAATGATGAAATCGTCCGAATTCCGCGTGTGTTCGCTCAATGTCATCTCATCATTCTAAGGAGCGATACCACTTTAGTAAACTTTATAGCCTATACTGTATAGGCTATGACTCCTTAGGCTATAATTAAAAAATTCGAATCAGCAGCCAATCAAAATCTCGTTCCAGAGAGGTCATCACTGGTCATGTTAAATACCATCCTTAGCTTTGGTATCCTTATAATATGCAATTTGATTTTCCAGAGTTGCTTAATTTTTTTCAATAGATTTTCATTTATCATCATCATTTCAATGTCATGGCGCATGAGTCGTAGCCATGACTCATGAATTTTAATTTCTTATTGGAACGTACCTGAGTCATCTTTGAATCTCTGTTCGTGAAGATTTTTCGCTTTTATTTCTTCTTCAATTTGATTTCTCGTCTGGTCAATGGACGCCTGTAAACTGTCTTCTATTTGCTGGTATTGACGCTCCTTTTTCTCAATTTCCTGCAATAATTCTGCATTACCTTGCTCTAATTTGCGTAGTTTACGAGTCAAATCTTCAAATTCCTTCTTGGCTTCATCACGATCATTCTTCAAACGGGCATTTTCCTTTTCTAATTTAGCAATATTAGATTTAGCTGTGTTTTGACGACGTTTAGAATCTTCGTTTTCCAATCTCAAATCATCTCTTTGCTGAATGAAAATATAATAGAAATAAAGGGAATTAATATCAGGACTTGCTCACATAAGAGAAAAAGAGGAGGACAAGTCTCCGAATATACAATAAAGAGGGCGCCATTCAGCTAATCCTGATATTAATTAACTTTATAGTATTTATAAGAGTTAACATTTGACTCGACTTTAGTATTTTTTAGGCTTTTCTGTTCTAAAATGCCTCGGTGTCACATCTGTTTAAAACGACATAAAAAGTCAGTGATAAACTAATTTTGTGAAAATCATAAGGTCCGTCAATAGATCAAATATGAGTCATATTAAATGACACATTTCCCTTATTTTTCCTTTTCGAGCCGTCATATTTGATCTATTGACGGAGCTTACCTTTGTTGCCCGTTTCAATCTAGAAAGAAGATCGTCATGTTCTCCTTGTAACTCTTCAATTTGTTCTTTATACTCCTGATGCTTATGCGCAATTTCTTTTTGAAGCTGTTCTCTTTCTTGCTGAAGCGTTACCGTTTCCGCATCCACTCTTTAGTCGGGATCAATGAACCAAAATATCAAAAGAAATAAAGTGGGGTGCATCCTCATGATGGTAATTTGGCCCGAATTCTGCTTTGGGCATTATAAAGACGGCTACCATCGGGAAGGCGTACTCCGAGTACCCCACTTTCTAAGACCGAAGAGGTTAATTGGTTCTTTGATACTTTGCTTTTGATATCTTTCTTCAGTTGATCAATTTTCTCAATACCTTCTTTCTCTTTCACTTTCAAAACCTTTGCTTCTTCTTTCAAATCGTTAATTTCTTCTTCCTGATTTTTTATTTTTTCTTTTGTCGATTCAATCCTTTCTTCAATCTGTTCTGCTTCATCCTCTTTATTTTTTAAATCTGCCTTTAAACCATCTAATGTCTCAGTCACCTTTTCCAATTTTTGCTCATATTTCAGCATTTCTTCACTTATTTTTTGGCGTTTTCTTTCAAAATCTTCTTCGGCTAACTTCAGTTTTGCTCTTGCAATTCTTTTTACGGGGTTTTTAATTTATAGCCAGGGATGGACACATGCTGGTTTCGAAAATTTCGGCTAAAATTTTAAAGACATGTCACGTGTTAAAATCGGATTATTCTGAAAAAAAACATTCGAAAATCTGAATTGAAAACCATTATCTCTGTCATTTTCAATGCGATTTTCGAAATGTCCAGGGTGAACGTAGGGAGGGGGCTAAGAAATGAAAATTGGCCATACTGTCAAAATCATCAAAATATGGTTGTTCACGTCCATCTCTATTTATACTTTACAAAAATTTCACCGTGCAAAATAAAAACCAAACCTGAGAACATCTTTCTGGTGTTCTTGTTCCTTTTTGACTTCAACCATAGCAGCTTCTTCAAGTCTCAATTTTTCTTCAACAAGAGGTGAATGCTCTTTATTGAAATCAATATCTGACTTAAGACGCTTATATGGATTTCCAAATTGATCTTGAAGTAATTTTTTGTGGTTAAAAGACGTAAAGTGGGGTGTGACTTCCCGATGATCGTCGTATTTATACTACCTCATGCGGAATCCGGGTGAAATGACAATCGGGAAGAGGCACGCCACTTTAATAACCATTTGAAAAGTGCAAAATGGAAAGTGTCCTTATTTATAGTCGAAGCATAATCTAGCTTTTCTTCTGCTTTAATTAGTTCTTGTTTTTCCTGTTTCACGTGCCATTGAAGCTCGGAAATATCCATCGCTGAAAATTTACAAATAACTTATTTGTAATGGTAGATTTCAAACTTTATTCCGAGAAAATTTAAAAAGTCTGCATTTCGAAAATATTTTAAGTGCATTACTTGTCATCAAAAATAACTCAGCCAGGATTTGAGCCTTCTACATATTGCGTGGGCGGAGATATTCGCTACAATAGTCAAATAAATGGAGATGGTAAAAAATTTTAAGTCTTCGATTTGGCCCATGAGTGCTAGTTAGAGACTACTATAACTTGAAGTATTCGTTTTTTTTTCTTTATAAACCTAATATTTCATGTTCTCGTTGTACCGCAATGGGAAGCATTTTCCATCTTGCCTCGGCAATATCATGCATTTTTTGATTTATTTGAGCGGTGGCCATTCTTGCTTCCAGACGCGCCTTTTGTGCCTATTTTAGGTTTACCCAAATAGAGTTTTGGTGGCCATTTAAGTCATCTCAATAAATTCCAAGGGTGAAGCCCTGTCCTGGTTGCGATCATTGTTTAGCGCAAAAACGATATTTTTAACTTCATCACGTAGGCCACCTTCCAAGCAATCGATGTAGTCCTCGATATCGTCGTCCATTTAACAGTTTTCGTCTCCTTCTACCTGAAACATAAATTGAAATGATGGTCAAGTTGGTATAATGGCTCACAAATATGTGTTCTAGAATTTTTAGTCTAAATTTTGATTTTTTTTTTGAAAACATAAAAAATTTCAAACAAAATTGACAATGAGATTGGTATGGTTGCTCTTTTTTGGGGCCAATTGCACGAAGAACAGTCCAAGAAATAAAACTGAGGAAGATTTAGAATGGGGATCCGAGGGTACAGTCGGTTGGATTGAAAAATATTAAAGAATAGTACATAATCTCATAACAAGACCAACTGGTTAGTGGATCCCTGGTTCGGAGAGTGAAAGGCTTTTCAAATCTCTTGCTAATGATATCACAGCTGAGGTGGGTTTTCATTTAGACGTTGGATAGATCGCCATCAACTGACCATATAATATTGATATATAAATTATATAATATTATTATAATAATATAATAAAATTTTGATTTGATAAGGCGAATATGTTTCAAAACCCAATAAGTATAATACATATTCTCAACATAAATTTATCGATCTTTATTACATTGAAGATCCTAAAGTGATGATAGGTGGTTCAAAAAATAATGAAGTCGCTAGGAACCGTTTTCAAATTAGTACCTCGCTTTTCATTCAGTGATTTGCCAGATCCGAAGGTTAGCACCGAATCGATACATACATTAAAAATGTATTTTTTAATACATGATTTGAACCAAATCCGATTTTGCGTAGGTTGACATTTAAAAAAAATACATTTTTGATCCGATTCGGATTATGAATTTAGTGTCATGTTAGATCCGAAATGATCCGAAACATGATCCGAAGATCCGAAAAAATATGAAAATTTACAGTTTTTACATAGGTTTTTCTATATTGTTTGAAGTTGAATTAGTACCGAGATAATCATTCAGATAAATCGCTGATAATTCTTAATCACTTTCCGACCCATAAAAAATTTCGATCGGATCATATACAAAAGTGACTGAATGGATCCGATCGGTGCTAACCTTCGAATCTGGCACATCGCTGTTTTCATTTGCTAAAATCATGCTTGTTTATATTAAAATATAAAACACGACAAGGTTGAATAACGAATGGAAACAATCTCTGTCAAATGAGCAAAAAGAATATATTGTCGATATGTTCAAGGTTCCAAATACGATTCCAATCACGCCACATCTGTTAGGTAAAATCTCGTTCTATTCACAGGAAGAAAGAGTTCTAGAAAAACTGCCTAGACCTGTACAGATACACCAGTGATTACAACACTTTTTTGGGCAGACCAGTACTGTAAATCATAAGATTAATATTTTAGCTACCGAACTTTGTACATTACCAGCAACGACATATTTATGGGTTTACTTGATCTATGATTCTGCTACAAAGGATTCTGTTCAAAGGAAAATGAATTCACAGAATCGTGATTTAAGTCGATTGAGTCGACGTATAACGTAAAAGGCAACACAATTTTTTTGAGATTAAGGAACTAATTTTTGTCAAAGTTAGGCAAAGTTAGACATAATTTGTAGTCATTCACTAAATGCATGCTAAAGAAATCGACAGCATGCCTTGGCAATGGCGCTTTCCGATTATTTCTATGAATATGCAATGATTGGAACTATTGATTTGGCATATCCGTCCAACAAACGAACATTTAGACACATCGCATATGAACCTGATACGCCTTCCCTTATTGTCCGTAACGTTGCAACAGGTGACGACGTGGAATATTTAAGGGTAGTCCAGACCTTAAGCCATTTTATTATCGAAATCATTGTCGGAAAGATTCGGACGACTCTGAAATAAAATGACGCTATCTTCAATCGATTCTGGGTCGATCTAGAAATTCGTCGTTCCATTTCAGAGTCGTTGTGTGTCGGATCCGACCCTTTCCTAGATTGATTTTAGAAATAAAATGACTTTAGTTTGAACTACCCTTAATTTTTGGTGACGCTCAAGACTTAAAACCATTCATTACGGCAATTGACTATCATAGTCTATAATAGTTATTCAGATCATATGATGGTTCCAAAGCAATTTGAAAGGGCAGCTGATATACAAATTGCTCCTATTGCTAACTGGGGAAGATATTATCCAAAGCGCGAAGTTGAAGTTAAAGTTGTAAATGTTATGAGAAACATTATCGTTGACTACTGGAAAGAATTGGGTGAGTATTAACTAGACGATTATTCAAAACTGAGACTAAGACCAGTATCAGTTTAGATGGTGGAGTATATTGGGTTTTGCTAATAATGACGTGACCTTTTTGAGCTCGACTCATTGTAGCGCTCCCAGCGCGTAGCCATATAGAGATAACATTATCGGCTATTCTAAATTCTGACAGAAACTGGTGATTTTTCGTGCAATACAAAGTATTGTTTGATAAACGGCCTTTTGATTTGATACATATTTCTTGTACGAAATATCAACAGCCATTCTGCCAGAATTTAGAAAAAATGGCCACGCGCCGGGGACGCTCCAATAAGTCAAGCTAAAAGTGATCACATTATTATTAGCAACACGCAATCAATTTAATGTTTAATTTTATATGGCTATCTTCTCTGAATTATTATTTTTAGATGAATATAACAAAGTTCATGCAATATATTCCGTCTATTATCACGATCCAGATAAGCGAAATATGAAAATTGCTATCGAGCAGTTTGACAAAAACGCACACGATAAAGCACTCGAAAAAGGTACAGCTCGCCTTTTGTAAAGTCACATCTGTAAATTTGTACCTTAATTTTACGTATTAAGCTGACGATCGTTTTGATCAAGGATTGCAGCCCGAGAAGTTTCACGATTTCATGCTAAAAGAGACACGTAGGCAAAAGAAAGAAAATTATCTAAAAGGATACCTATCGCGAATAATAAGAGCAAACGATGCGCCACCAGGAAAAGTTCAACGCGACCACCCCACCAATTTCGATATATTCACATTACGTTTGGTTTCATAACTGAAACCCTTCTCAGCTTAGATGGTCAAGACTTGTCCGCCAAGTCCTACGGTCTATACTAACGACGAATTTATTGACCTTATTTTGGGTTGTTATTGAAACTCAGAAAGGACAATATTTTATGCCACGGCAGTTACCTGATCAACGTGAATTTTTCAGTTATTGGTTCCACGGTTCGAAGAAAGGAAAACCCAAACACACGGATTTATAACTGTGCTGTAAAAATGATCATTTATTTAAATGAAAAATTGTCTCTATTCTCATCTACTTATTTGTAGAACAGAAATGCTTTTGTTTGAGTTAACACTCAGAAAAATAAAAGCCCGTTGTCCTTCGTAATGACTAACTAAACAGATCAGCAAGTGTTTTTTCAGAAAATTGAGCGATTTCATTCGAGTTTCATCGAGCGACGAGTTATTTTGTATTTTGGAAGTACAATGATTTCTCGTATATGTTCTGGTAGGCTATCCATTTGTTCCAATTCTCTAATATCTCGGACAGTGTTTAATATTGATTGCTTCGAAAGCAGATATAATTTTGGAATGGTTTCATTCGATTTGATCTTGCCGTTAAAAGCTTCGGTAATCCTAGTTCTTAGCGTTTCATTTTTGAAAAGCTTCAAAATTGCAGCCATATCGATAGTGACACTACTGGTAGACCAACAATGATCACACAATGTCATAAATAAGTCAAAATATTGCTCGCCGATAGTATTCGCAAATATTTCACCAACAAAATCGCTATCAGTCATGTGTGATACCACAAGGAGGCAGTGCGATAGCGGATTGGAAATTCTCTTCTCATAGGTTTAAAACTTTTTATCATCAAGGTGAAAAAACTTTGATTTTATAATGACTGTTATATAAATCATAATTCTTTAAAATTTATATTTTATGGACTGAAAACAGGCAAAGTTAGGGGGGATTCCATAGTTTGGGATTTCATGGGCCGCCAACCCCCGCCAGTCAGGGACTATGTGGTTTCAATAGAGGCCGGTTTTAATTCACGTGTCCAAAGTTTGGCGATTCCTTATGTGACGGAATTAGACAATGAAAAGTCTGAAGTTTAAATGGGTATTTTCGTTCTAATTTTGCCTTTGGACACATGAATTAAAAACGGCAGAACATCCTCTATACACATAGTCCCTGACTGCCGGAGGTCGAAAAGAAATCTCCCCTATTGTAAGTGCAATTAAATGTTAAAAAAGTTTAAAACCCTTCTTATCAATTACAACATTGAAGAATAGTTCCAAAGATTCATTTGTTTTTTTCAGTTCGCTCACTTGTTTGAAGAAAATTTCAAATTCTGCTCTCGACTCCGACATCAAAAAAGGTTTATTTAGATATTTGTGACGTCCATCTCGATTGAACATAGAAATAATATATTGAGCACCATCCAAAAGATTTTCGTTGAGTACAATATTGTTCACTTGACGGAGTTCATTCAGATGACCAAAATTTTCAAGTAATAACTTTAAAACTTTACCAGAACGCCAGCAGAAGGTTTTTATTACCAGTGAATTAATACATTCCATGATAATTCGTTTGAGATTTTTGTGATAAAACGATGTGTCGATGAGATAACAAAGCATGTCTATAAGTGATCGACAAATCGCTTATGTGACCGGGCTGGTCTCTCTTTAAGACAACTCCAATTTTTATCGAGAGCAGGGATGCTCATACGAGAACGGTTGTTCTAGCACCGTACTCCCGTACTCTTCGTGCGGAGTACAAAGAGTACGGGGTACGAAGGGTATTGTAGTCTGGGGGTACGAATTTTAGCACGGGGTACGACCATTTCTACCAGCATGGAACACGAGGAGTATGGTCCATACTGTATGGAGTACGAAGGGTACAAAATTCCGAATGACTCATACGGTATGAGCATCCGTGGGTCTAACCAGGTATGTTCAGGTTCGTTCCCAGGTCTGTTCAAGAATGATCAGATCTTTTCAACGCAACAGAATTGATTAGGTCCGTGATTTAAGAAAGGCTCAAAGTGAAGTCCGCGTGACATTCAAAACATTTTTGTTTTTCTTGGAACAAATTTTTGACAAATA